>CP053457.1:119787553-119967885 GCA_022644695.1 Cenchrus purpureus | reverse complement strand
AGGATGAAATCCCAATCCAACATCATAGGGGTGATGCTACTCCACCGCCGGTAGGAGAAATTAGTCACCCGTACTGCTTCTCGCACACGCAACCGTCAAGTGTTGCAAATGAAATGTAATCCAAGAGGTGTGCAAATGAAATGTAATCGCATATGAATTGAAGTAGTTAGAAATGGGATCAAAGTACAAACAAAGGTATGCTGGTTGAAATTGTAAATCGACTTATTATATTTGTTCCTGGGAGCAATAATAATTAACAAGTGATGACCAGATTTTTTTTGTTGGTGGTAATCTCTCTCTCAGCAGCACTTTTGCCAAGCTATACTGATCGGCTATACTAGAACGTAAGAAAAAAGAATCAACGTAGCCATTGAACACTAAATTTCCTCGAGAAAATTAAAATTGATCGTGCAATGAAAGACATGTTACATGTCCAATGCCGATCGATCGAGCTGTCGACCATATTGCCAAACCTGTTGCTCGTACAGTACTCCTAGCTACTTTGAACAGAACACGCACTCGTACTGTAGTCTCTCCGTCGATCAGTTCAACTGTTTTTGAGTCCCACAACTCACAAGCAGAGACATGGACAAGATGCCACGGTACTACAGTCAATGAAATGGAGAAGAAAATGTGACAAATAATCGAGGCTTTGCTTGACTATGATTGCACAAACTTATTATTAAGACTTAGAGGGCCACCACATATATTATTGTGTGCTAGTCAATGGGTGCTTGGAAATCAATTATGTCTTTCTTTATTAGGTCTCGCATCGATCATTCTCTTATTATTTTTACCTTAGCTCGATCTTTAACCCATTTCCTCGGTGTAACTGAGTAATTCTCTATTGTAGAAAAAGTGAATCCGGGAGGTTTTTTTTCCATCTATTTATTTTTCTTAATTATTAGAGCCTCATACATATGTTATTTTTATTGGAAGAAAACAACGCAGGAGATTCTCCAATATGTAACCAACTTTTTTATTATGAAAGAAAATACCTACAAAATTGAACAAAGAAAACCCCGGATGCCAGTAACAATAAGCATCCTAACTAATTAATGAGTTCCGAGCATGTGATAGATCTCACTAGCGGAACCAATAGTTACTTCATTTGTGTTGGCTTCAAAAAGAAATTCATATTTATCTTGTTTAATAAGAGGTTTTTAGCTTACATGAACAAATGATGTACATATGTGATACATGGTTACCATCAAACTTGTGGTGACTAATTAGTACTCCATCAGTCACAAATTATATATCTTTTTAGCTTTTTAGATTCATAAACTTTGTTATGCACTTAGATATACCATAAGTCTAGATGCGCGTAATAATATCTATACATCTAGAAATAACAAAACAACTAATAATCGTGAACGGAGGGAGTAGTAGTATATAGGTCAATTAGCCAATGAAGATCACAACTCGTGCAAAAGGGAATCTTTCTTCTACAGATGCAACGAATCATGGATTCTGTAAAGGTCACGACATGTCACCGATTGGATGCAAGAAGTGGATGGGGCTCATTAGCTTTTAAGTTTAATTCACCAGCTAGCCCGTGGATTCATCAAGAGAGAAAGCCAAAAGGAGGTTAGACTTTGAAGGCTCTCAATTTGAGCATATCTTTTTGCTAAAAGCGAAAAAGGCATGCAAAATATGAAGCAAAGAGGTTGGATAATTCATGTTATTAGCTACCAAATCGGGCATGAGTTAGTTAGATAGGCCTTCATTTTTTAAAGGTTTGTTATTTAAGTAAAGGGTGTAGTGAGATCACCTAGCTATTGTGCAATGATGCATCTTCCACACGAAATTGTATGAGATGATAACAAATGCGTCCTCTACTTACTTATCCTAGATGATAACAATTTGAGCGTATCTTTTCAAGCAAAGTGAAAAGGGCATACAAAATATATGAAGCAAAGAGGTTGGAGAATTTAGAAGTTATTAGCTACCAAATCGGGCATGCGTTAGTTAGATAGGCGGCCTTCACATCTTTTTTAAAGAAAAGGTTTATTATTTAAGTAAGGGTAGTGAGATCATCTATATATTGTGATTTTCACCCAAAAAATAAACACCTAGCTAGTGTGCAATGATGTATCTTTCACACGATTTGTACGTGATGATAACAAATTTATGTCCCTTCGCCCTAGCAAGTATACAGCAACAATAATGCCCTCACATGGATGCACTCATATATTCCAAACCTTTGGCTACTGCATCTCTGTACTTCACTTGGTGGTTGTGTTCCTTGTGTTAATTAAGATGTGAGGACTGAGGAGTACAATAATGCTCATGGACCTCTATTATGAGATCTTGCTTTGTTTCTAACAACCAAAGTTGGGATGGACAAATCCTAGGGGCAAGATTTTCATACTTCAACTGTAGCACCTCCTTGAAAAGAAGCAAACAAGGGCCCTCTTCCATCAAACGACGTCATCTCCGCTTCCCTTTGGATCTTGAAAAGGATCACTTTAATTTGTGGTACAAAGCAATCTACTTCATTCTATTTGGAAGAACGAAGTTGTACTTTGGGAAATGCATCTCGGCAGTAAATTAACTAATTCTCTGCTAATCTACAATAGATATACCGCCTGCTCATCATTAATTAGAGAAAGGAGAGAGAAAAGAATATGAATTCACACATGTATAACATGGAATACCTTCTGTCCTTCACATACTCAAAAAAAGAATGTATAACATGGGATAATTACAGTGTTTTTTTTAAACATGGGGGTTGCTGGTTGATTCTCAATTCTCATTTACCAGCAGCTGTAAGCTCATCATTCTTGTGAGCCAGCCAGCTTTTGCATTCTCTATTAGCACTTGCGTGTTTTGGTGCTCCCATGCCGACAGTGATATGAGCTGTCAGTTATTTGTTCTCTCTCTCTCTCTCTCTGATAGTGATCCCATTTCATTTCACGTCGTGTGACGCGCTATCTAGATGACAGTTAGTTGGGATGGGGAGAGAGACACTACACCACAGCACGAATAGAGTTTGTCATGTAGTAGTTTAGTGTGTGAGACAGAGAAAGGTTCACTACTGGCCCTGTTTTCTTCCCAAAAATTTCCACAACCCCTACCTTGATTTTCGAGATGAATCTAACGAGCCTAATTACGTCATGATTAGACAACATTATGTGCTACAGTAACCAATCCCTAATGATGGATTAACTAGACTTAATAGATTCGTCTCGCAATTTCCGGTCCATTCGTGTAATTATTTTTGTAACTAGTCTACGTTTAATACTCATAATAGACCTTGAAAGAGGACCCAAAAGTTTCACCTCATGAACTAAACGGGGCGAATGAAAAGTTTTCAAGGGTGGGTAATAAAATAGCATTCGCAAGGGGCGAATGATACTCGATACTACTTTTCGCAGCCAGAAATAGTTGTTTGCAGGAACGGTTAACATATCCTACTTTTCGCAGCCGGAAATTGTTGTTTGCACGAGCAGTTAACATATCCTACTTTTCGCAGCCAGAAATAGCTGTTTGCAGGAGCGGTTAACATATCCGCTCTGTAGAGTTATCTTCACAGATATATTTTTAGTAGTGTTTCTATTGATTTGTCATAGCTAGCAAATTAAAGGGACACTGCACACACATCCACTTTATTCATTTCCTTCTGTCTCCTCTCATCTCCATTCTTCTGTGCTCTAATTGCACCTCTGCTAACGACCCCTGCTGCCTCTGATTGCGTTTGCAACCAACATACGCTTGACCCAGTAGCGACAGTGACCGTTCCTCCAACACCATGCATGGAAGCACATGCACGATCGATGCAGGGTCGTGAACAATCATGTTCTCTCAGGGCACAGTACTGCACCTTTCCCGTCCGGGCCCAGCAGCAGGATCTATATTCACACAAAGCTCATCAATGTGACTTCATGTGCAAGGGAAGCAGTTGGTACATGAAAGGAAAGCAAAGGGGAAGCAAAGGAACAGACACACACAGAGGAAAAAGGGAGATAGCTTTACCACCAAGGGAAAATCCAATATAATGTGGATAAAGGTGAAGCATGCATGATTAATATATGCATTTTAATTAAGAAAAAATTGGATATGTACCATTGAAAGATTGCAAAGTTAGATATATATCATCGTGACATTGAGAGATTACTGAAAAGAATTATGTCTGTTGATATATGAGAGATGATATGACTACTACCATGCACACATATATAGTGTGTAGCTCAAGATTTCATTTTTGTTTATTTGCATTGCATGGCATGAAAATGCCTGTATACAGGAGGATGAATAATCCAAGCTGATGTGGTAAGGACCAAAATTAAAGTGAGGTGAAGAAGTAGGTGTGATGAGAAGAGAAAAATCTTTTACATTGAGAGGAACAATAATGTCAAAGGATGAGGGAAAAACAATACTAATCTTAACGTATACGTATGTATATATGTATAGTTGTGTATATATATATATATGCATATATGTACTACTGATCCTTTGCATCGGCGCCAGCTGGAGATGGGCCCTCCCAATCATTCGACTTGGAAATCAAGGAAAGGCAAGGATGACACATCTTTCATCAGCTCCTCCAGGTCCCACTCCCCATGCATGACATTCCTGCTCATGTACTGCTGGTGGGCCCCCTCCCAGTAGACGGCAGCAGCCACACTGCTGTTCACCAGGCTCATGGTGTTCATGTTCTTGTTGTCCTTGGTTGTGTTGTCTGTGATGTTGCTCTCATTGTTACTCACTGTTGTGGTTGTGGTAGTGGCAGTCTCAGTAGTGTTGTTGCTGCTGTGGTTTTTAGGGTTGCTGTTACCACCACCACTCGGTGCCATTAGGGCCTGCTGGCCTGCTTCTTGGTCTTGTGCTGACATGGCATCCAGCAGAGGAGGCACACCAAAGAGGCCTTTTCCTCTCATGAAGCATCCTCCTCCTCCCTCCATTGCCATCGTCATCCCATGGTGATGAGGAGTGCTCATTCCATTTCCATAGTAACCACCGCCGCCATGCAATGAGGCAAGAGCTGCAGCTTGGTGCTTGAACGGCGCCGGGTTGCCGTGGAAGAACCCTGCCGGCGGCGACGTGTCGGCCGCCGCCGTGCCGCCGCGGAGCTGGTCGGGAAAGGGAGGAGGCCGCCGCCGTAGCTCCGGGCCACCGCCGCCGCCATTATTGCCGACGACGGCGGCCGGCTCTGCATTGGCGAGGTCGACGAGGAAGTGGATGAGGACGAGTCCACCATCCACAAGCCCGTCGTCGTCAACATCGCGTGGTGGTGGACGACGCCGTCCTGATGATGATGATGATGGTCCAGGCCGGCGAGGTCCGGGCAGCTGGCGGCGCCGCTGATGTCGATGCCTCCGGCGACCTTGCTGCTGCTGGGCTCCGGTGGCGACGCGCAGTCGTCGGTGGCCGTCGCCGGCGACGAGGCCGAGCTGTTAATCTTGAGGCGCTTCTTGATGGTGGAGTTCCAGAAGTTCTTGATCTCGTTGTCGGTGCGCCCCGGCAGCCGGGCAGCGATCTGAGACCACCTGGAATGTCGTAACGTAGGGTTGATTTCACAGTAAGCAAACGGTCGACAAGTTTTCTGTCAGAGAAAAAGTCGTGCGTCCATTTACACATTTGAAGGTGTCACCTTCACGCAGCTCTAGCTAATTTTTATATGTATATGATTTGCATGGCTAGTTTAGAAGATAAATATCTAGTGGACTAGTGGTTAAAGATAATAAATGATGTCTCAATCTCCTTTAAGATGGAGATTAGTGTGGCTCCGACAGAAAATTGCATGTTCAGTACAAGAACAGGTAACAATATCCCTTTCAGTGTCCTTTTGAGAAACTTTTAGCTTCGTCTACCACGTTATATGTCAATTTTTGGCAATATTTTCATTTCATGCAAAATGACATCAAAAGGGAGAAAATCTTGAGTGTGGAGACATGCAAATGTGGAATATTGGTTCCTTGCAAAAAAAAAGGAATATTGTCAACAATTGACATGTACTACAGCATTATTACACGATGTTAGCTATATATATGTCGCCTATGTATGAATAGGTTTATGTAAACATTGATGTGCTAATGCTGTAAAATGTTGGATCTACCTAGGTGAAATAGTTATGATATACTAGCTAGAATACAAACCAGTCGATAATATTTGTGCTTAATAACACAATTTTGTACCTAAAAAAGTGACAAGTCCATGATAACTCCAAATACATGTCACTCATTGTTAGGTTGATAGTGAGGGGCCAAGGACCGTGTATTGGCGATACATTAGTAACATTACGGCATTAATAAAGATATTGGGCATTCAAATTCTCTAAAAAAGTAAGTATATATGCATGCAAGCTTGGGAATGAGGGATATAAACAAAACATAAATGAAATTGCAAACATGTGAACCAAATCACCTTCAATTTCAAATATCTCTTGGAATACAAAAAGCTAAACGTATGTGCGATGCACCTAGCTACATAAGTAAGAATAAACTTGAAGTGTGAATAAACAAAGAAACTAAAAGAGAAACTCCACATATCAAAACCTCATAGTAGTGCTTTACTTGTTCAGCATGCAGCACATATCTATGAATCATGATCCTCTTTCTATGAGTACGTACATCTTTCAATATTCAAAATAGCAAAGTGTTCTCTAGAATCTAGATCAAGTAACAAAATTATCATTTTTAAACAAAAAGGATTTCAAAAGAGAACAAAAAAAGGTGCTCCCCGAATGAATTGAACGGCATAATCAAATCAGCACCCATATATTTGTTGACTAGCTTGGAGCCTTGACGTGCACTACACCAACAAACAAGCTAGTAATTGTACCTGTTGCCGAGGATGGCGTGGAGGCTGACGATGAGGTCCTCCTCCTGCGGCGAGAAGGCGCCGCGCTTGAGGTCCGGCCGGAGGTAGTTGATCCACCGGAGGCGGCAGCTCTTGCCGCAGCGCTGCAGACCGGCGTTCCGTGCCACGTCGCTCCACGACCCCTGCCCGCTCCGCAGCATGTACGACACCAGCTTCTCGTCCTCCTCCGGCGACCACAGCCCCTTCCGCAGCTTCGCCGCCGCCCCGCCATTGCAGCCGCCGCTCTCGCCGCTGGGCCCTCCGGCTTCCTCATTGCCGGCCAGCTGGTTCTGATCTTGGCTTGATCTTGCACGTGCGGCGCGGCGCCGGTGAGGAGCTAGTAGTGTAGTGTGCTAGGGAATGTGCATGAGGTCGATCGGTGTGGAAGATAAGGAGGAATGGACCTGAGTGTGTGTTGTATATTTATATATATGATGATGTGTGAGAGAGTGTGTGTGTGTGTATGGAGCTAGTAGTGAGGATGGGGAATGGAAGAAGGAAGAGAGGAGTGGAGGGAGGAAGGAGATGACATGATGGTGATGGTGATGGGGGTGTGTGTGCTTTGCTTAGAAACTGGACAATGGGGGAGTTGCAGGGGGAGATCGACAAACAGCAAATTTGCTATGCTCACACGGCACCCCTAAGATGTCCAAGTTTTGCCAAGGTGTTAGGGGTGTTTAGATGACAGGCGGCAAAGTTTGGCACGTGTCACATTGAGTGTTCGGATGCTAATTAATTAGGAGAACTAAATACGAGCTAACTATAAAAAAAATTACATATATGGAGGCTAATGTGTGAGGCGAATCAATTAAACCTAATTAATCCATCATTAGCACATGTTTATTGTAGCATCACATTGTCTAATCATAATCTAATTAGTTTTAATAGATTCATCTCTCAAATTAACCCATAAGTTATGGGATAGGGTTGTAATTAATCTATGATTAATACTCCTAATTATCGTATAGTGTTCGATGTGGTAATAAATTTTATCACTTGGAATCCAGACATTCTCGTGCGGATTTGAGTTTGGGCATGCACTGCCTTGCGAGTAGATTAATTATTTTGGTTTTTTTTTTGAAAAATTAAACAAACTCCACTTTCAGCATGTAAGAAGAAATTCATTTGTGATCATAAATATATCACATTTTATTTCGGGAACTAGCTAGACAGACAATTTATTTATCACAAGCCACAACACTACAATATAAATTGTAGGTCATTTTATTTTTTCAAGTTTCATATATATTACTTTTATTTTGCACCTAGAAATACATTATATAGATGTACATATTATCTATGAGTTTAAAAAAAAATTGAAACGAGCTACGATTTGGGATGGAGGGAGTAACGATATGAATATCCACTTTGTAAGTTATTTGTATACAACTATAACAACCCATGAAATGTTACATGCAGACACTGTTGTGTACTACATTCTGCATTATATATATGTGGTGTGTCAAATATATTATGGCCACCGTGCATCTGGTACGGGTGAACCAAGCATTTCCATGGCTCATGAGAGAAAAATAGAGAGAGAACACACACTCAGGGAGAGGGGAGCTCTAGTCTTCTTGTCTTTGACTCCAGCTCTCGTTTTTCCCCCTTGTCAGTTCCCTTGAGCCACAAGGCTATCATGACCACCTGAGGGCAGCGAGATCAGTTGAGGGGACAAAGATATGTACCTCTATGCCCCTGTGGTGGGGTTGTTTTGCCATGAAGCATACCATGCATGCCTCTCAGCTCGCTAAGCCACTTAATCGCTTCGACTTCACATAATCTCTCTCTCTCTAGCTAGCTAGCATCATCACATAAATTAAAGCAGGGATATCGAGGGGCATATCGGAATAGTCGCTATAATATGTGCATGCAATAACAGACCGATCGATGTCGATGGTGCCTGGCCTGGCTGTTGTAGTAAGCTGCAAAACATGCATGCGTGGAAGCCTTTGCATGGAGTGTACGTCTGGCTACCTGGCCCCCCTCTCTGCTTCCTCTTCCTCTGCAAGGGAGCTGACCCCATCATCTCTCTCTCACACTAGATCTCTCTCTCTCACACCACAAAGAGAAAAAGAAACCTAAAAGTAGAATCCGAGATGGCAAAAAAAAGTTGATCAATGGATATAGTACTACACGAGTAGTGTGACGGGGTTGTTTAGTTGCGTAAATTTTGCGCAGATGAACAGTTCACTTCCAGTACAAAAGTGTTGTAAAAGTGTGCATTCAGGCGTGTGTGATGTGAGAGATGTAACTCGATGTGATGATTGAAAAGAGCATTTACGGTGCAAATTTACACATTTAGATAGCTCTTAGCTTGAATCCTTAGCTTCAAACTTTACAAGTTGCTGGTCGTGTAGTATATGTATACATGAGTAAAGTGCACCTACAATTTGAAACAGATAGGCCTTAGTAGATTTAATAGTTTGTTTAAATAGATTTGGGACTTATATGACACAATTAGCAAGTTTGAGAACCTGGATGAGCATTTTGCGAGTTTGAGGACCGGGATGACACACCATAACAAGTTTAGAGACCACTGGTGCACTTCTCTATATACATCTATCATACATGCTGGCTCTGGCTGTGATCTTGTCGAGATTTTGTCCACTTGTAACGTACGAGTGGGAGCACACTACGTGCAGCAAAGCGGGTCCTACCAGTCAGTGGGTCAACTGTCACCTGTCAAGCCGGCTACCAAGCTAGGTAGCTAGCCTTCTAGGCTACGGCGTGTCGTGATCCCTACTACTATGAGTACTGACAACTCGTGGCTATGCATGTAACCTCTGGGTTAACTGCACGTGTTTGTGAAGAAGTTTGGTAATTTCGTTATGATGCTACATACACGCGTACATGGTAATTAGACATTGATTGTTAAAAAGAGGCTCTAGTTACCAGCAAAGCGATTTTTCAAGCACGTGATTCCTCCAAAAGAATGAGTACTCCCTCCATACCTACAAATAAAGTTGGACGCAAGCCAGAAACTCGTGAGAAGGCTCAGCTCGCTTATAGCTCGACTCAACTCGACTTGGTCAGATGTGTAACAAGCCAAGCAACTAGCTATTTTTGCTTGTTTTGTCAATAACCTGGCTGTAGCTAACTTGCAAGCTGCTCGCGATCCAAATGAGCTTAAAAAAGATCCAACATAGGAAGTCGAGTTACCAAAGCCAAACCAAATCTAAATTTACATGGTGAACATAGAGATGCGCCATACATTATGAAATTAACATTTAGAACTTTATAGCTACTATTTTAAAAATATTTTTATATATTGAGATGTTAAAAACAATACATATATTGAGATGTTCATTCTAACCCAGCTCCCATGAGCCTAACAAGCTTGCTCGAGCTACTAATGAGCTAATACTAATGAGCTAAGCCAAATCATTTTTTTGCTCGTTTCGTTAATGAGCCAAACCGAGCTAGCTTGTTAGGTTAACAAGCCGGACCAAGCTGAGCTAGCTCGATGTCCAGCCCTACCTATAGAGCAAGTCGTTCTAATCGAACTTGCATGCCAATTTCACAATTCGATAGAGTTGCCCTCATTTAATTCCCGAGGGCTAAAACTAGCGTGCTCGAGGGGGCTCAAACGGGACGTGTTTGGTAGAGCTCCAGCTCTGCCAAACCAGCTCTGGAGATGTTGCTCCACCACAAAGCAACTCTAGCGTGGATTTGAGATTCGAAAAGCATTTGGTACAGCTTCAGTTTTTTCCCATGTCACTGACATCTAAGGCCCGCACGTTAGAAGAAGAAAAAGGAAAAAAATCACATCTTCTTCACCACCATGTGCCCCCATCCGCGTCGCATCACCTCCACGGCTGTCGCCACGGCCGCGCGCATGTCGCCGCTGCGGCCAGTGCGTGGTGCAGGCGAGCGGGCGCCCCCGGCCCCGGCAGGAGCGCCGGCGGCAGCACGCGGGCGGTTCGCGACGCCACCACGGCCTGGTGCAGCCTGGGCGGGAGGTAGACGGCGGCGGTCGAGGGACATGGCAGTCGACGACCCATTTGGTCATTAGCGATAATAAAGAATCATCCGTTGAGTGTTGCGGGTCAAAGCCCGGTAAATCACTTGAAACACACATAGAGGATTGAAACGTATACATTAAAACTCCCACGAAGGAGAGTCCAGAGTGCCTTACAAATTAACACAATTCTTCCCCGTAGGGTCCATTATTACAAATCATGGTTCTTGACATGAAAGTAAATGGTCCGTAGTTTATTAAAACAACGGAAATAACTAAGATGCGACAAGTATCATAGGAGGCCGTCCATGATACAATCACTCGTCATCATCCACCCATTCCAGCCTCCCGGTAGTGGAATTTCTCCAGCCACCCATCACATGCATTACCTGGAAACAACATTTAAATAGCAAAGTATACTAATACTCGACAAGGCTTAAAAGACTTTAAAAATAAAAGACTTTACCTCTAAGCATGCAAGGCTTTTGGCTAGTGGGTTTGTTTGCCAAAAAGCTACTAAGTAGTGAATCCTTACTTTCACCTTTTAGCTCAAGTTCTAGTAGAAGTAATCTTTACTAGATAAGCAACTATTGCAATCATAAGTTGTACAATACAATTAATCAAGTAACAATATTCACAAAGTTCCATCATAAAGGGATATCATGGCGATGAGATTAAGTAGTCTCGGATAACGGTGAGAGGCCGACAATCGATTGATTTAAACCTTGCAAGGTAGACCTAAACACACGGGAGGTATCCTCACTAAGAGTTCACCAACCAGTGTTCCGAGTCATTCTTCGGTTTGGGAATAATAGCTCACAGTCTTAAGTACAAAGGTTTATCCGACTACGCCACCAAGGTCACCCAAACCTCACGCATGTACTCGGTGGCGAGCCCGGGCCAACCTAAGGTTAGTGATAGTAAAGTCCCGCATCACTCATTTAGGTACTAGGCTTACCGTGCCCATTTCGACAAGTGCTTATGCGTTCAAACACTTAACCAACGAAGCCACCGGACCGGAGCCCAAATCCCATGCTCTTACCACATGAGTAATCCATTAATAAATATGGTGATTCCATAAAGGAGATCCTATTCTCGCGAGTGACGAACATCACTCGACTTGTACCGAATCCTTAGAGCATAGCAACTAGCGACCTAGCATACTAATAAAAGATCATAGGTACTTAAGGATCATGCAACTAGGGTTTCAATTCAACTCGAACGTAAATGCACATAGATAAGCAATAATAAATTCAGAAGCTTAAAGGAAACACATAGGTTAATGTTTAAACCGGGGCTTGCCTTCGTCAGCACAAGCAGTCACACAAACTTCCGGACTTTGGTCCGGGTCTTGATCTACGGACACGTAGTGCACGTCTCCTCCGCTCCCTCGCCCTCGCCAAATGCAGTATAGCTACTGATCGGGAACTTCTACACGGAGGATGCATATGCAATAATTAGTGGTGAATTTAATTTAATTTAATTAAAAACAGCAACAAATGACAACAAGAAGCACATGGTTGACCATATTCACATTGACAAAAACATATTCCTCACTTTTCCTTTTAAAGAATATTATGAAGGGTTTTATTTAATCTTCTCTTCATAGTGATTGTGTACATATTTAAATAAATAATTTATTTATTTGCACAACAGCAAGGAGGTGGTTTTCAACCCTGAATTCATTTTCACAACACATCCATAGGGTTCAAAAAGATAAAAAGGATGATTTTCCAATTAACTTATTATCATGCTTAAAATGGCTTATCCACTTTTATTCATCAAAATACTTTATAAAAAGCCATGGATGATGCTCACTGAGCTCACTAATCTAACTCATAGCCACTGAATAGCAAGCACACATATTGGAGCTATGAAAATAAATATTACCACAACATACCATTTCTAGCTACCAAAAATGAGATAAATGCATGCAAAAATAAATACATCATTTCTGGAGCCAAACTTTCTCCTACACTATCTCCGAACTAAAACAAGGCTAGGAAACCAACAAACATATCAAGAGCTATTTTAGATCTTGAACTAAGCATTTATGATTAAAAACAAGCATAAATCAGAAACAAATATTTACAACAGTCCAAAAATTATACTTAATTCAGGAAAGGTGCATCTAGGTATTTCATGACTATTCACAGAAGTTGAGATCAAAAATATATTTAACTTTTGCTACAAAAATCATTAAGGTAGAAATAGCATAAATGCCAGATAAATCATAATAAAATATTTACTCCATAACTTTGTGCAAATTTTTGTGCAGAGCCTACACATAGCATCTACAACAACATATCCAAAAATCAGCTCATGATAACATGTATATTTTGAACTACAACATATCTAGGGTAAACTGATTTCAAATTTTCATGCAAAAACTATAACCCAAAAGCATGGTCATTCTTTGCAAAAGATTTAGTTCTACTCACAAGGAAGCCAACAAAATTGGTTTTACATTTTTATGATTTTTATGTGATTTTATACGATTTTCACAAGGTTCAGTACAAAGGGTCAAGGTCTGAACTTTTGGTTTTTATGAACAGGTCCCTGGATTTCACAGTTAGGCCCTTAGGAAGAAATCATCTTCTGCAAAAGGGTACTGGCCGGCCAGCGGGCGGGATCGCTGAATCCGGCCAAGGAGGGCCGGGATTGGCGGAAAGTGGCCGGGATGATGAGGACTCACCTAGGGTTGGTTTGAGGGGTTGGAGAGGCGGGAGGTGCTCGTGAGAGCTCGGCAGTGCCATGGATGGGCAGCGCGGAGCTTCTGCTCCGGCGAGTAGGGCGCAGGCGAGGCAAAAGACCGCAGGGAGCTTCGGTGGGGTGCATGGGGGACCGTCGAGTCTCGCAGTGTTGGAGGCGGTGAGCGAGCTCACGCAGCGTCGGCGGCTACCTGTCGTCGCGGGGAGCAGGAACAGGGCTCGGTTTTATAGTCCGCGAGGCGTGGAGGAGAGGCAAGCGATCGTGGACGGCGTGCGTGCGTCGTACGTGGTACGGCGGTGGTGACGGTTGGTCGACGGCGTGGGCGGCTCGGTGGCAAAGCGGGCGGCAGTCTGGCGGTGATGCGTTGGTTGTGGCCAGCGTGGTCGTTGCTCGGCCGTGGGCATGCGGGCGTGGCGCAGTCTTGGTGCGCGGCGCGGTCAATGGCATGGGGCCGTGATCGCGTCGGTCACCGGCGTCGTGCCGGTCGGTCGGCGACGCGCAAGCAGCCTATGACGTCGCGCGTGGGCGCGAGCCGGCGCGGGTGTTTGTTCGGTTTAGCAAGGTTTGGCTCGAAATATCTCAAAAAATTTGAACTGAGCCGGCTAAAGTTTGAATACCAAAGTTGTAGAGCAGCTATAGATGAAATTTTTTTGCAAAGGCTCACCCACCTTTTGATCAAAGAACAAAGCATGAACTGCACGCCAACATGGCGGTTTTCTCGGCACCGGTGAAAAGCACCTACTGGCGTTGACCATGATTTTGCACACATTTACACTTCGAATTTTAAATGCCACCCAACATGAAAGTTGTGTCCCATGAAAAACTACACAACTTTTGTATTGGGAGAATTTGAAGTGTTTAGGTGAAATTTGGAGAACGCGGCAAAAGTTCTAGAGGGACTAGGGGTGTCAAAGGGGTTTGACTAGGGTTTTAGCTAGGGTTTGACCAAGGTTTGATCAAGATTTGACCAAAGGTTGACCTCTAGTGATGTTGGCTAGGTTTCCGAGGTGATGGCCCAGGTTGACCAAAGTTTGACCAAAGTCCACGTGTTTGACTTGATCGACTCGGTCATTAGCGTTAAATAACCCTAATAAAAACCTGGGGCGTCACAGCTGGGACCTCGCGACCACTATCAGCGCGAAGGAGAGTCGGGGGAGAATAGAACGAACTGCTTTTTCCACTTACAGTGGCAATGGTGGATAATTTCTTCCAACTCCATAAAACTTGGAGTTGGTGGAGCACCCCATGAGACACTCCACGAAATTCGTGGATCTGTTGGAGTTGTTGGAGCAGATCCGCGGTGGAGTTGCTGGAGCTGGACGTGTTGGAGTTGGTTTTTTTGGATCTAGAGCTACGTGGAACTGTGCCAAACACGCCCTAAAAGTAAAGAAGAAAAATTCTTTCGAATAGGAAACCTCCATGTCTGGCTGCATGGAAGGCTGCTTTTAAGTCTCAAGTCTTCGATCACTTAATTAGAATCAAGCCAAACCTTCACCCCTCGATCAAGCTCTGGCTTCAAGCCTTGTAATTTTTTTTTGTCAGTTTTCAGTTAGCTCTTTCCTAACTTTTTTAGCCTGCTCCTTGCTTTTGCCTAACTTCTTGTTAGGCTTGATGTTAGGCTTGATGTTAGTTTCTTCTGGATGACTGTCTTCTCTTTTATTTAATATATCCTGTTGCCGGGGGGCTTTTGCCCCAAGGTTATTTCGGCTCAAAAAATTCTTTCTAATTAATCACTTCTTGGTATGCACATTCATATTCGAAACGACATGCTTTCCAGGTAGGAGGGAGTATTAATATGTCCTTGCTTTTCGCTGAGTCACATGCATGGATAGGACATAAGGAGTTTTTTTTTGAAATTAAAGCAGAAGCACTGCTATGTCATATAAGAAGAAACATCAATGGTACATAACGAGCCGAAGCACACACCACCACACGAACAAACCCATGAACAGAAACAAACGCACCCGACACAACACACCACCAACTACAACCACATGGGAGAGGAGACCGAAAGGCCGTCAACACTGCGTGCCACTAACGTTGTGCCACGCCGAGGCGCAACCTGCAGGAACCAACTGCCCCCTGAGCACCTCCACCATGGGACTGTCGTTCTCAAACTGCACATACACGACCGACGATCCCTCAGATCCATAGAAGCTTCAGCACACCCTCCTACCACGGCACACTGGGGCCCATCGATCCAGCCTCTGCGTGGGGCCTCGCCTCACCCACCGCCTCTCTCGCCAGGACTCGGGTAACAAACGCCAAGAGAGCATCTCCTCCACCCCGCCTCACCGAGAACACCACCGCACAAGCACAACATCTCAAGTCTTCCAAAACCCATGGTCCCTCGGCCCGACAAAGAATACGGACCACCGCGCTTCGGGACCACCGGCCAGCTCCACCACCACTAGCGACGAGGCTCCAAACACGACGCCTTCAAGAAGGTTACGACGCCGAGCGCCGCCGTCGCGCCCGAAGGACGAGGTTTTCACCGAGAGCCCCCCGAACGAAACGTAATGCCTCGCCATGATGCCCCAGCAGGGAGATCGACACCCAAGAGCGCCCGCATCATGCCCGTCACACGGTGAGGGCTCGCCCTGACGCACTACTTCCGCCACCCGCTCGTGGGTATGGAGGAAGCCAACACCCGCCACCTCTGCAACACCGACAGCAGGGAACACCAGCGCCTCCTGAAGCACCACCATGGCGCCGCGAGAAGCTCCAGCCACCCTGCACCCCACCTCCATGGTGACGCCACCGAACAGATGCGAGAGGGAGGGCGGCGGACCCACTCAGACCAATCGCAGCCACCTCGCAGGGCCGCCTGCCACCGGGCCCGGAGCCGAGGCAGTCCGCTCCGCCGCGAGCCGAGGCGAGGGCCAGTCGGCCTCCGGCGCGCACTAGCGCACGGCCGTGGCCGGCGACCCCGCCAGGCGCCGCCCGCCGCCGCGCGGCACGCACGCCGCCGCCGTCCGTCGCCGCGCCAACCGTCGCCAGCGTCGCGATCCTCCGCCAGGTCACAGCGCCGCCGCCCGCCACCGGCCACCATCCGAGCAACGAAAGCACCTCCGTGCAGCCACCGGATCCGCAAAGCGCCGCCGGATCTGGGGCTCTCCACCCGCCGCCGCCGGGGGCCACCGTGAGCCCCGCCACCGACCGGGCGCGCCTGCTCGTGTCCGCGCGAGGAAGCGCGAAGAGCCACGCCGCCGCCGTCCTCGCGGCCGGCTCCGGCCCGCCGGGCGGGCGCGGATGATGGCGGCGGGCGGGACCGGGCGACTAGGGTTGGGTGAGGTCGCCTGCCGCCGCTGCGAGGGGACGGAGACTTTTCTCCGGACATAAGGAGTAGGATTATAGATTGGGGACGACCAGAACTATAGCCTTTATAGGCTTTGTTTTATGTGTGTCATGCATCTTTTCTACACTTAATTGTTTAAAGAATTTTTATATGCTAAATTATTCCCTCTAGTTACATATAAAATGGTTTTGGGTTGTATGCATGCATGTATATCAATGTGACAATGTCTGTTGTTCTAGTATTTTTTATTAATAAACCTTTAAAAATGGAATGGCTAGAAATTTTTAAGATTTTAGTATGTCTTACTCCCTATATATTAGTCATAAATGAAATGATTAATATGCATGGCCAAGAGACGAGCCAATTGGCTCTAAAAGTTTTCACGCAAAGTAAGCCTGTACACCTGACAAAATCCGTCCATCGTTTATAAACTCCCATCTCTATCTTGCAAAAAAAAAAAGACGAGATCATGGATATAGTACAATACCGAAGCTATCTTGCAACTTTACAAGTTGGTCGTGTAGTATACACATCAACAATACACATGCTGGTCGTATGATCTTCTCAAGATTTCGTCCACTTGTTACGTGTGAGTGGGGATACACATGCAGCGTGCAGCAAAACGGGGCCTACCAATCAGTGGGCTAAATGTCACCTGTCAAGCCAGCCTTCTAGGCTAAGGCGTGTCGTGATCCCTACCGACGACAACAATATCTGTCAGTGTAGCTAGCATTGGATCGATGTGAAACTGCCTTTTTGCGTTTCAAGTCTATAGTTTGTTTCTTTCAAAAAAAAAATAAAATGCACCAGAGGTCTATCAACTCGTAAGGAGGTGTCACCTAGGTCCATCAACTCTCAAAATGTATTTTTGAGTCCATGAACTTGTTGAGTCATTCACCGCAAGTCCATAACTGTCAGGATATACTTGGTGACATGACATGATGACTTGGCTCGAAGCATCTTCTCTTCGAGGCATTTTAATTAGTAGGTTACAAATGGACGACACATATACTTAGACATTCCTTGAGTTGAATAACAGTAGCCTCCTCGCGTGTGCGACAGGAATGGGCTGCTGTCGTTCAGCTTCGAAAATGTCAAAGCATGTGTCACTCATAAGCTGCTTGATGAATGCCTTAATTATGATATGCTTCTTCTAGCCAAGTCACCATGTCATGCCACCGAGAAGTATATATGGACAGATTATGGACTCATGAATGACTCAACAAGTTCATGGATCTAGAAATGCATTTTGAGAGTTGATAAACTTAAGTGACACCTCTTACAAGTTGATGGACCTCCGGTGCATTTTACTCTTAAACAAAAGTCTACTAGGTTTGGAAGTTGGGTAATTTGTTTATGGCTGCACATGTGTACTATGTACAGAGTGTTAATTGTTTAGATTATTGAAAACGCCATGCACGTTGTTCCTCCAAAAGGAACTAGTATTCTTGGTTTTTTTGCTGAGTCGTCACATGCACAGATGACAGATGGGAGACGAACTAGCCTTTACAGGTTTTGTTTTCAGTGAGATGCATTTTTAGATTGTAGTCGACAAGTTTAATGTTTAATTGAACTTTATGAGGATGGGACATTCCTATCATACAATGTGATTTTTTTAACGAACCGCACCAGACAGTGCGCGTTTCATTGATAGAGAAGAAAAATACAAGACTACACTGAAGCCATAGCGCGGGAAACAAAAGAAAGAAGAAAAGAAACTCACGCCGGTTGGATTGGGACGTCAACACGGGTTACCGCTCAACGCCCGGTTGGATTGGGACCTCAACACGGCTGGACCACTATACTCCGCACCACTATACACCACAGCTACAGAGAAAAGGACGCATCCACAACGCACGCCGACCAACACACACAAAAGACATCGAGCCAATGAAGAGGCCCAGCGTTGAAGAAAGACAGAAGGGGGTAGACGTCACCACACCGAGAAAGCTGCCACCATGCAGGACCTTCTGCCGTAATGCCGCCGCATCAAAGCAAGCTTCCTGACGGAGAGAAACACCGAGTCCGAGCAACTCTCCACGCGTGGGGGCCTCGCCGCATCCGCCGCTGGACTCCTCCTCTCTTGTGTGTGGGGGCCTCGCCACGCCTGCCACAAAGCTCACGCTCCGGACCCGTTTCAAAGATGCCGCCAAGAAAGAGAGCAGACATGACCCACCCCCAAAGCTCCGAATCAACACTGAAACCTCTGCCGAGGTCCAAATTCATCTTGTTGCTTCCCCTCGCAAGAAGCAGCCGTCGTCAGTCGACACCAAGGTTGTCGTCATCGGTCATCCGACGATGTACCGCACCAGGTGATTCCAACTATGTTGAAGCAACCCACCACGATCCGTTGTGAGCCCAATCGTCCCCGTTGTCGTTGTCGCAAGCGTCGTCTCTCTCGATGTTGTCCCGCACCGCAGTGGCCATTGCATCAATGATCGCCGATCGCAAGCGAAACAAGCAGAAGACGACCCTTAGCCACCAACGAGAAAGTCGTTGCCTCGGATGTGAGGAAGGCAACCCCTTCCTGCCCTCCGCATGACAGGGTTATCACAGCGACCGAAGCAGCCATGGTAGGGGCCGACATCACCACGAGTCCGCGACCGAGCGAGGTCTCAAAAGACGACGCCTCCTAGGAGGGAACGACGCCGAGCGCGCCGTCACCTCGTATGACGGGGTTTTCATCCAGAGACCAAAGCACAGCATTGGTGTAGCTCCCAAATGATGCCCCCAACGGGGAGAATGACGTCCGAGGACGCCGCCGCCACGAGGCTTTTACCCGGAGCATAAGCCCGCTGCGCGCATGGCGTGGCACTCCGGCAACCCGCCACGCTCACCACGCCCGAATGACGCCCTTATCGCGAACAACACGTCGCGCTGCCGAGACATCCCTCCTCTGCCGCCACCATTAGTGTCGCCTGACACGCCGCTAAGCCGGCCGCCAACACGCCGCACCGCCACGCGCGTATCCACGCGGTCAACACACGGTCATCGTTGGATTCGAAATCTCGAGCCGCGAGCAGCGATAACACCACCACGCAAGCGCAAGCGCCAAGGCGCCCATCACTATCACTCTCGCCGCCCGCCTCAGCCACATGGAGGGCACACGCCACCGCGGCGCCGCACCACTCACGCCGGGGCCAGCGACCGCCGTGCCACCACGGCGCCACGCTAGTGACGATGTCGTGCCCCATGGCGACGCGCCACCCACCGGGGTTCAGGAGGCGGCCCGCGGCCACACGTCCAAGCTCCGGTCGCCGGGCTCAAACGCAATCGCACAAGCCACCGCGCGCGCCACGCCGAGGCCTCGCAATAGCGGTGAACCGCCGCCCGCCGCCGCGCCCACCATTGACCCGTAGCCGCCTCGAACCGGCCGCAGCTCACGCCCGCCAGATCCGTGGCGCCAATCCGGCCGAGGGAGCGCCGGATCTGTGACTCAGCGCCGCAGCCCGCCATCGCCGGGCGGGTCACTCGCGTCGATCCGCCCGAGCCAACGCAGGAAGCCGAAGAGGCCCCGCCGCTGCCGTCCTGGAGGCCCGCACGGGTTCCCGGCGAGCCTCTCCGTGGCGAGCAGAGAGGAGAGGGAGGAAGGGGCTCTCGGCGGAGGTCGTCGCCGCCCGCGTCGCCCGAGCGGGGGCGACCGAGCGGGAGGAGTTGTATGACGCGCTTTCTCTAATCTGATGATTCACGATAATTATGTTGCCTGAAAGCTTTACTCAATAAAATGCACATGTTTGAAGGTTAAGTATTTACTGTTGTTAAACTTCAAAATATAACTATCAGAACTTTTTTAATCAGTATCTCTTCAACTTTTTTTTATTAACCATTGGTGACTTCGGGAATCTTCAGATCTGCCGGTGCTCAGTCCTTTGGAGGTGCTCATAGGGGTAGGGTTTGCGTACGTGTATTCATAGGGGTGAGTGTGCATGCGTGTTGTGAGCGTCTGCGTTGTACTGTGTAATTCTCAAAAAAAACTTGCGAGTTGAGTTCAGCCGGTAATGTTCCTAGCTTGTGGTGGAACTTGTCCATTAGGATTTGAGTCATCAACTCGGTACTGATGCTCACATTTTTTCTGAATTTATTTTAGGATTTAACCGTGTGATAATCTGTCAGTGGTCGACAACAATGCATATGTGGTGACTTCGTCAATTTCGAGAATTTGGCAGCTCAGTCTATCAAAGCTGCTCATAATGGTACGTTTGCGTGTAATGTTAGGACGAGTGCATGTGCACGTGAATGTCGGTATGTGAGCATCTACGTTGTAATGTGTGGTTTGCAAAAAAATAATTTTTAAGTTAAACTTGTTTAAATGTTGTGGTTAGTGGGAATTGTCTTCAAAGGTAATTTCTCAAAATATGATAAAGTTGATATATTTTCCCACATTAAAAAATAAATCTGCAAGGGGCAAGCCTCCCCGAGCATTTGCATTAATAAAGCTAAGAAGATGAAGGTCTTCTCATACTCCCTCCGGTTTGATAAAAGAAATCGTTTAGGACAAAATGTACAACAACTTTGACTCCTCTTTTTTCTATAAAAATATTTATTAACAATTTTTATATGTATATTTTTATGAAAATGATTTTCAAAACAAATATATTGATATGATTTTCACATTTCTAAACTCAACGACTTAAAAGTTATTCATCATTTATATTCTCAATATTTGACCCAAATCTTGTCTAAAACGATTTTCTTTTACCAAACTCGAGGGGGTAGGAAGTATAGATAGATCGTGGGATAGACGAGATAATTTTATCATATATCCAACTGCTATTACGTGCTGAACTTCATGTCATTTATTTTTTATTCATTTGTTTATTTTTTTATTTTATTGGGGTTTGGCTCAGCTGCATGCAGCAACTCAAACGATTGTTGTAAAAAAACTTGAGGACGATTTTGCTCAAGTAATGTGTTCAGAAATGTAATAAAGAAAAAACCTTTTTAGTACTTTTTTTTGGAGGGATGGTCGCTTTCAAAATAAAGAAAAAGAAAAGCTTTCCTTGTTTAGAATGGAAAACCTTTAGGCCCAAGTGACGCTGAGCCCTTTTCTTGAAACCTTTTTTTAAGAAAAGCCCAACCACTTTTTAAGGTAAAGCCCAATCTTGTTTTATTTTTGAAAAGCCATGACGACGGGCTCCTATAGCTTATGTGCGGTGGATAAGCAACATGACTTTAAAGCACATTAGACTCAACTATTAGCTCAACTAAATTCAACATTTCGAATATACATTCAACATTTTGCTAAAACTAGAAATACATTATTCAACATTCAACATTTTTCAACATCTAAGCAAACAAGATTCATCATTTGAACAAAGAAAACATTCAACGTCATCTTCTTCCTCAACGCGAGCTCGCGACCCGACGGCATCGCCGACGGATTGCCTTGAGCTCACGCCGCCGGCCGACGCCGCGCAACGCGCCGGGTCAGCGAGGCGCCGTGCAACGGACCGTGCAGTGCGCAGTGGCTTAATGGCGGGCGGCGGCGGCGACGCAGAGGTTGGGGGAGAAGAAAGTGGAGAAGGAGCCTAGGGTTGAGATAATCCAACATGTATTATTTGTTTGTACAAGTCTCAAACATCAAAAGCATATAACATATAAATCTGCAGGATTTCCGCCTCGCTCGCCTACTTTCTTCGCTTTTCCTTCCGCTGCCACCAGGGTTAATTATACCGGATCTGCTCTCCCATTTGTACCGGTGGCCACCGGCCGGTGGTTACCGGTCAACCCAATCCGGGAGGGTCTCGATACCGCTACCGGTCCGAACTGGTAAGACTAGTAACCGCGGTACGTGGACCGGTAGCCACCGGTTTTTTGAACCGTGCAGCCCACACGAAGCCACGCCGCCCTGGCCGCCCGCGCGTCTCCGCGGCGCCCGCCACAATGCCGACCGACGGTCAGGGGTCAGCTAGCGACAGGTTCAGTACTGACCAACTGAAGCATGTCCAAGTCCAACGTAACATCTCTCGTGGTTCAGTACTTGAGATGCAGAGGTAATGGCTGAGAAGTCTAGCGCCGTCTTGACATGGTTATTTCTCAGCTAGCTCTTGTAGTTATAATCTTGAAACGGACGGGAATTTCTGTTCGACTTGAGGTGGTATCTTCAGATTTTTATTGTTACATGGAATGCTTTGAAATAATGGAGAAATGGCAAAGGAAGACAGCATTTTTTTCAAGAACAAAAGCCGTGTCCTACTCTACTAGTGCTGACCATGCAAAAATACCCTGCATGGTCATACTCTGCAATTGTTGCACAAAAAAAATTACGTATTCTTGCTCTCGTTGCATAGTCATACCCTGCACTTGTTGCAGATGCTAGGAAATTCGGCATTTTCCATGCCCCTGCACTTTGGTGAAGAACTGAAGATGGACGATTGGGCAGCAAAACTTTGTTACAGTGCCATCAACCAAACCCTTGCACTCTGCAACCAAAACATACAGATTAGATCATCAAGAAATGCCTTCTGCATTTGTTGATGAGAGCATGTCGATGTCAAACACTGTACAGACTGCATTTGTTGCATAGTCATTCATACCCTGCATTTTGTGTTCTTGCTTGGTCACTCTCTGTACCAACTGCATTTGTTGCATAGGAAATTCGGCATTTTCCAGACCCTGCACTTTGTAGGGATGGACAATTGGACACCAAAGCTCTGTTATATGCAGTGCCATCAACCAAACCAAGACTGGTTTAGTTGGCAAATTTTAACCAAAAATTTACTACTTTTCAACTCTCTCTCCATCACATCACATTAAATACACCAAAAGGACGTATGTTCGGCGATGATGTAGATAAAAAAATTACTAATCACACAGTTACATTGTACATCACGAGGAATCTTTGAGCCTAATTACCCCATGGTAGGATAATATTTACCACAAACAAACGAACGCGTCTTACGTAGTACAGAGTTGGAGCGATTCTTTTCTACTTTTAGCCATCTAAACAAGGCCCAAAATCTACGGATTGGAAAGAATGAGAGCATGTCGATGTCAAACATGCGACAGGCCAGCTTTGTATGTGGCATTTTACCAGGAGAAAGAAAGAAAGATCCTTTTTCGATCCTTTAAACAAACCATGGCGCCGATCTCGTCATGCATCACACGAATTTTATATAAGTCACTACAGAATCTCGTGTGATTTTGCACCTGGCCTTTCCAACGCCGAGAAATCCGGATCCACGCCGGTGGCCGGCCTGCGCCTTTCTTCAACGCCGGAGGACGCAGCACGAGGAAGGAGGCCACACGAGCGCGTCTTACCCTGGCGTTGCTTTTTCTGTGGCGGCGGCGAGCGGCGGTGAGGACCGACCGGTGGTCAATTCTGTGCCGTTACATACGGACCTGTACGGTCTCCATCAGCTCCGCCCGGGGCAAGAGCGCCGGACCAGGCAAGGAACGGGAGGCCAGGGGCGCGGCGCGGCCAATCCGCTCCGCTCGCTCCCCGACGACGAGATCGCCGTCACGAGGTCGGTCCACCGTGGAAGGGACCGGCAGGCAAGCGGCGGCGGATCCTGCCAAAGCGCCAAGGCCGTCACCGTGTGGGGGCGCTTCTTGCTTGAGCTCCTGGGTGGACACGGTCCATCCATTGGCTTTACTGGTCCTTGTTTTTCAAAAAAGAAATACTATTGGCTTGTTATTTTCTCTCTTCTTTTCTGCTGTATTTGCCTGTCTAATTGGACGCCTGAGGTTTGTTGTTCTCGTTCACATCCATTGGGCTAGGTTCATTTCTCTCGTTGAAACCATCTCATGATGCGCATCGCCACTTTGGTGTTCACGGTTAACCTGATGTTACTACTTCATGAATCACTAGGTGCTGCTATTTTTCTTCATTTGTTTCATGGGCCAAATTCTCTTTTCAATCCTAACAATGCGCTTTTTCCTCAATGGAGAAGTTAAGAGAGCGTGCTTTATTTGTCTTAAGCATCGGAATTGTGTATGAAACTGAGAGTGAAAGGTGTGCTCCAAAGTTGTCCAACATCGTGTGAGTCGGAAAACCAGCCAAAACCATGTTGTTCTTTCTATGTGGAGGTAGCACTAGAAAAAGAGCATCCGGAAAGAGACGTGTTCCAATTTAAGGTTGTTTTTTCAACTTGTGCCCGGCATGCTAAACATCACCGAAGGATTAAAAAAACGAGTTGCCTGTGCCAATTCCAAAATAGATTTTTTAAAAAATCAAAGTGGTGTAAGAATCTCATTTGGCACAAGAACATGTTGGATTCGTAAACCTTTTGTGCTACTTCATTAATGCAACTTGTATATATTACTATAAGCACCTTCTTGTCCTGTCGTATCTGACTGACTAATCAAGTGTAACTTTGCTCCTAATTGTAACACTAACGATGTTTACGTCTCCCGTCAGCAATTTGCTTAACACATTTTTCAATTCGAACATGTTACTTTCATGACTGAACACCCGGTCGTGTTTAACCAAAGTCATACACTACACTACACTGAACTTGAAAGTATACCTGAGCATTTTTGGTCCGGCGAGCCCCTGGCGTCCGGGCCCGGCTTGAGCCGCCCACGGACCTTCGGACGGGCGTGGGCAGAGATCTTGAAGCCGCGAAAATTTTTTGGCCGGAGCCGTCAAAATCGCTTTTAGTTACTTTACACTATAAAATGCGGGGCCGCCAAGCCCGAGCCCCCCAGCGAGGCCCGACACGCGTCTCATGGAAGCGGTCAGCAGGATTTTCTCGGTCCGAAACCGGGTTTTCGGCCCGGAACCCGCCCGTAGAATGCTCAGGTCTACTTGAAAGCAAAAAAGCAAATTTTGGTACAGTTGGTTCACCGGTGCACCAACACCGAGTCCAGGCGCAGCGCAGGGAGGGTCCCCACTCCTCGGATCCGATTACGATACGCCCAATGCTCGTCCGCAACGGCATCCTCGCCGTCCATCCACTTTAAACCCCACCCTCCACCCACCACCTCCCACTTCCACCACCACTGGTCCACTTCCCCGCCGCCGCCATGGCGTCGTCCTCCACCGCGGCGTCCCCGCTCACCTGCCACCACCTCGGCGCCAGCGCCGCTCCCCGCTCTCGCCTCCCCTCCCTCTCATTCTCCCTCCGCCGCCGCTCCTCCAAGCCCATCTCTCTCTCCCTCCCTCCCTCCTCCAACTCCAAGCCCCTCTTCACCCCACCCCCACCGTCGCCTCCACCTCCCGCGGCGACCTCCTCCTCCCCGGTCTCCGCCTGCCTCCGCGAGGGCGGCGGCCCCGGCCCCGCCGCCGAAGCCGGCGCTGCAGGGCGCGGCCATCACGCCGCCTCGCCTCCATCGCGACGGGGTCCTCATCTGGCTCATCCGGCCCCCACCGGCGTGCCCCGCAACGCGTGGCAGCTCCTCGCGATCTTCCTCTCCACCATCGTCGGCATCATCACCCAGCCCCTGCCCCTCGGCGCCGTCGCGCTGCTCGGCCTCGGCGCCGCCGTCCTCACCCGCACCCTCACCTTCGCCGCCGCCTTCTCCGCCTTCGGCGACCCCATCCCCTGGCTCATCGCGCTCGCCTTCTTCTTCGCCCGCGGCTTCATCAAGACCGGGCTCGGCTCCCGCGTCGCCTACGCCTTCGTCGCCGCCTTCGGGAGCTCCTCCCTCGGCCTCGGCTACTCGCTCGTCTTCGCCGAGGCGCTCCTCGCCCCCGCCATCCCATCCGTCTCCGCACGCGCCGGCGGCATCTTCCTCCCGCTCGTCAAGTCGCTCTGCGAGGCATGCGGCTCGCGCTCCGGCGACGGCACCGAGCGCCGACTGGGGGCGTGGCTCATGCTCACCTGCTTCCAGACGTCCGTCGTCTCCTCCGCCATGTTCCTCACCGCCATGGCGGCCAACCCGCTGTCCGCCAACCTCACGGCGGCCACAATCGGGGAGGGGATCGGCTGGACGCTGTGGGCCAAGGCCGCCATTGTGCCTGGGCTGCTGTCGCTCGTGCTCGTGCCGCTCATTCTCTACGTGATCTACCCACCGGAGGTCAAGTCCAGCCCCGATGCGCCGCGCCTCGCCAAGGAGCGGCTCGCCAAGATGGGGCCCATGAGCACGCCTGAGAAGATCATGGCAGGCACGCTGCTGCTCACGGTATGATGCAATGTTTACCCCCCTTTTTTCATTCATTTTGCTTGTCTGTGCTATTTTAATCTTGGTCTGAGTTTGTTTAGTGCTATTGTTGTTTTTATGCTTCTGAATACTCTAATAGTTGTAATCGTCTGCTGTCTTGCATACTCCATTTGTGGTGTGTAGTATGATAAGATTCAGAACTTGAGTAGAGCTGTTTGGCAACGGAGAACTACATGTGTGCAGTGCTGCTTCCTGTATTCATGTTTTTGTTCAGTGATTGATACTAATAATGAGTTTATGGAATTGATCTCTGGCATGTGATTCTGTCTTGGAGCTTGGAAATATTCATTACTAGTGATAGTAGGTATACTGAATAATCACCATGCAATAGGCTTATTTTATTTCTATTGAAGTTTTTTTTCTAGAAAGTGCTGTCTGGTGGTTGTAATTAGTAACTGTACTATCACTGAGATTGAAAACCTGATTCCACAAAAAAACATAGAGTTCAACCTTAAATTGGGTGTGGGCGTGCACATTTCTTCACTGAACATTTCTTAGCTTAGCTTGATTTTGGCTACTAGCTTATCCCAACTTGCATGAGACTTTGGTTTTGTTGTTGTTGAACCTATTGTTGGTAACATTTTTGTTGTTGCGCTGTCGACTATTCTTCACTCATCATTAAACTGACTATTCTTCACTGATCATTGTCGCCAGGTCGGTCTTTGGATCTTTGGGGAATGATAAATGTGGATGCAGTGTCTGCAGCAATCCTTGGCCTGGTGTGCTCCTAATCACAGGTGTTGTCACATGGAAAGAGTGTTTGGCGGAGTCTGTGGCATGGGATACCCTTACATGGTTTGCCGCACTTATCGCAATGGCTGGCTACCTCAACAAATATGGGCTGATTTCTTGGTTCAGTGAGACTGTTGTGAAGGTACACATTCCTCTCGTAACTTTCTCCTCACACCACAATTCAGAAGTTCGAACGACATTCAAATTACTACAGTGCTGACTAACTGTAATTGATATTGAGCATGGTGGATATTCTCCATTTCAATATGGGCATATGGCATGGTGCTGAACCTTGATGCCATAAAACATTGCATTTGCTGGCATTGTTTGTCATGTTTGTTGGTTCCATCAAGTTGAACATTGTATTCAATTCTGATACATAATGACATTAACTATGCATATCTTGACCCTGATCTAGGAGTTATTTATTGTTTGTTTATCTGCTCACCCTTGAAACAGAGCACTGTCCACAGTGAAGGATAGGCTAGATAGTAGGTAGTTAAGCTATAAAGATTCTTTTTGTTTGTTAGATCAGAAGTAGAAATAACTATCTTCATTCTTTCTAACCTTGATTTGAGTATGAATGGCAGGCTCATATATCCATCAACATGACAATAATAAAAATAACCTAGGCATACGGTTCAATCCCCAGATTTTTCCCCATAAGTTTAATGGCATTTATGGGCCTGACATTCCAGTGTGTTTATTCTTTAGTTAACCCAGTTCTGACATCAACATCATGGAAAGGAATGCATTTTTCCTGTTTACTAATTTCTCCTATATTGACCATGTCTTCGTGTTTCTCACAGTTTGTTGGAGGCCTTGGTTTGTCCTGGCAACTATCCTTCAGCGTCTTGGTGTTGCTGTACTTCTACTCCCACTATTTCTTCGCCAGTGGTGCTGCGCACATTGGAGCAATGTTTGCCGCATTCCTGTCAGTGGCGAAGGCCTGCACACCCGCTCTTTGCCGCCATGGTTCTCTCATTCCTCTCGAACCTCATGGGCGGCATCACCCACTACGGATCGGTTCCGCTCCTGTGTTCTACGGTGCCGGGTACGTCCCGTTGGCTCAGTGGTGGGGCTACGGGTTTGTTATCTCCGTCGTGAACATCATCATCTGGCTGGGAGTGGGAGGCTTCTGGTGGAAGATGATCGGTCTGTGGTGAGTGGCGGCGGCGCAGTAAAACTTGGAGGTTCGTTTCGTTTGTTTTTGTGTTGTTTCGGTAGATTCTGGAGAGAAGGGAAACTGTTCCCGAATTCGCTGTCCACAAGATTTGTCGTCGACATGATTGCAACCCAATTCTTTTAGTTGGTATCGGTACATCGAATTTTCCTGCGGCTAATTTGCGATGCCAGCCAGGGTGCAGTTCTACTGGCAGGCAAAGTTGATTATATCGAGTTTTGCTGAATGCCTCAATGGATCTGGGAGAGATCATTCCATGGATATATGGCTTTGATGATGGCATTTCTTGCGCCGGTTCCTTTTTCATGTTCAGATTCCGTTGCGATGCGGCATGCGCTTTGTCTATGCTGTGCCTTGCATTGGTGCATACCTGGGTACTGCAAAATAATGCTATGACGCTTATGATTGGCATTGTTCCGAGGATCTTAGGATTATTGCGAGATGATTGTCGTGATTGTCACTTTAGGTTCACCTGGTGATGAACATTGGTTCTGTTCGTAACCAGCTGCGCTTCCAAACCAATGCCAAGGACCACAGTACAATGTTTGATGGCCACGAGATCATGGTCACTGGGCGTGGCATGTTGTGTTGGACCCTCTGAAAAGTGTGAAATGGCAAGACGGCGTTAAACAGGTGGCGCGATTCAGTTAGCGACGTACGGTCGTCATGCAAAGCAATGGAGGAAGCTAAGCTCAAGAAAATGACAGGCACTTCCGTCATGGGAGGCGTCGGAACCCCAGGACAAAAGGAAGGCCAAAGCAACACTCTTTGCCTCTCCTTAACCAATCTCAGGTCTTATTTAGTTGAAAAAAATTAGGTGCTTTTTTAAAAATATACACTAATTAGAAATATTAAATATAAACTGATTATAAAACTAACTACACGCATGGTTGGTAAATCGCGAGACAAGTCTATTAAGACATTAATTCGTCATTGAAGATTGTTTATTGTAGCACGATATTGTCTAATCATGGTATAATTAAGCTCATAAAATTCATCTCGTGATTTTATTCGGGAATTATGGAAAGAGTCTTGTCTAATCCACATTTAGTACTTCTAATTATCAAAAATTTGATGTGACGGGTGAAAACTTTTTGAAAAAAGAATTAAACATGATTTTCATACAAAGAAGTTCAAAAAAAATTATGGGAACATTTTATGGAAACTAAAACAAGTTTTATTACGAGGACTAAACATCGACTAATTACAAAATTAATTACACAAATGGATGGGAAATCACGAGACTAATCTACTAAGCATAATTAATTCATCATTAGAGATTGTTTACCGTAGCACGATGATGTCTACTCATGACATAATTAGACTCGTCAGATTCGTCTAGTGATTTGAGTCGAGAGTTATGAAATGACTTCTGTCATTAATCTATATTTAATACTCTTAATTAATGCCGCTAGTTTTGATGTGATAGATGAAAATTTATGGATGGTGAACTAAAACACGCCTAGTGAGGCCAATCTCAGTGGAGTGTTATGGGAGATTTCATGGACATTAAAATCTATGCCACATAAGCAGATTTGATAACTTGGCACTCTAATTATGAAGAGAGAGGTGATACTAAGAGTTTCATGGGAGTTTCATCACCATGAAATTCACATGGCACACTTACCTAGTCACATGAAACCCAATGAAACTTGCATCGAGGGTGCTATAGTTCCATCACATGACACATATGATCATTTACTCTATGTAAAACTTAAATGCTACAAACTATCTATGAAATTGCAATGAACCGCATCGAGGGTAGCCATTCACTTCAAAAAATAACATAGCAGTCTTGGTAATAGTGCGATAAAATCATGCACCGAGACTGACCCGAACCGTGCACACAAAGAGTGGATGGATGCAAAGTGAGCTCGTGCACACAGAGAGTGGGTGGATGCAAAGCATCTCTCGACAAGTTCGTTATCTCGGGTTACCCTTTTTACAAGTGGGGATGAATCAGTGAAACGTGGTGACATGGAAAGGGTCCGACCGAAAGGGACGCTTAGTTTTTCCACCTCTCGGAGATGGAAAAGGGGCGGTGAGGTGAATCGCCCCGCCGGCCGCCGCCGGGACAAAATCTTGGGCGAAACCTACATAAAATCGGGGTGTGCACGGCATCGAAAATCTTGCGCAACGAAACGAAAGCTGGAGAAAAGGGCGATGCGCTACGAACAAATATGCTCCGATAGTCATTGTTCGCCTATTCGCCTCCTTTTTCTACTTCCACGGTTGGTCAGTTGAGTTGAGTGCACTCTGCACGATGCCGACGCGTGTGTGTAGCTTTGTGCAGACCGGGAGCTCGTGAGTCCTCTCCTGAAAAGCATCGATTTCCGTCTTTTCTTTTCAGATGCCCAGTGATTTGTTTCTTTTTTCTTTGCGCTTCTGTCCTCTCAGATGGACAATGAATCAATCATTCTAGGAAAACTGTGCACATCTTTTAGAAGGTTACACATCGGAGCAGTTTTGTTCAAATAAGTTTGTTCACCGATAACGGGAATAGTATTTCACCCAGAATCAATAGATCGTGTGAGAGGAAATAAAGTCGGATGTTTTAAGCAAGGCCGAATCTAATATATGCTTATCAACCATCAGCAAACAGTACTTTTCTTTCAAAACAAACCACCACCAAAGAACCAATCGTAATAAATCAAGACCAGGTTCACCAAATTTCAAATTAAACGAACGTTTATTTGTAGCTGAAGCTTGATTGGTTTTCTTTAACTAACACAAATGGAGATGCAAACGTTCACATACGTGTACGTATACACGTTCATACATTCATATTGAACGGATTTTTTTTCTTAAAAAAAAGAATGATTCAAGACACGTACTATTTTGACAAAAGATGATTTTGTCAAAGTGTCAGCAATCATGTGAGCGAAGCAATGCTTGGTTTGGTAAGCGGCCGGGCCCACACAGTGGGCGTGACGTGGCGAGGCCACAGGAAAGTCTTCGGCGCACCAGCGTATGTAGAATGTTCGAGAAGCCCCTGGCGGTAATGCTACAGGTACACAACATAAGCGTATTTTTCACCTCTCAAGCATTACGTAAGTGTGAAAATCATCCCTAGATTTCATTTAGTGCAAATTAATCTCTTAACTAACTAAAATGATGCATTTATCATCCCACTTTAATTTAATAATAATTAGTGCTATTTAACAATAGTTTATATCTACGTAATCATCTAGCTAATCACTACTCAAAGTAATTTACTGAGTGGAATATATAAAACTCGCAAGAAAATTCAATAAATCCTTCAAATTGGCTACTCATAGAAATTTTATCAGAAAAATTTGACAGAACTGATTTATACTAGACTTTTATAGTTCAACACGATACGTGATTAGGTGGTGATCAGTAAGATGATTAGATATGGTCTAAACTGATATTATATAAGACTAGAACTTAAACAAACTTAGGGATGATAAATACACCAATTTAGATAGTTAAGAAATTGATTTGCACCAAATAAAACATGTCGGATGAATGTCACACTTTTGCAATACTTGAGAGATGAAGAATAACTAACATAAATTCGATTATCTATGCACGACAAAATGAGGCGAGCAGCAAAGAGGCAGTTCGGCTTATCTTAGCTTGGCCTTTTGGTTGTTTCCTCTTACACAATACTATTCAATTTACCAGCCAAGCACTATTCATTCTACCAGCCGATCAGACTCAAAGATGTAATCTTACCCGAGCTCTAATCGATTTTTTTTAAAAAAGAACCAGACAAGAGAACCACTTCAATCTTGTTGCCATCTCCCGCCCTAAAATTCTCGCGGGAATGGCAGCAAAGCGAGGATCGAGTCATGACATGCGTGTGTCGGGAAACGCCAAAATTTTACTCGGTAAAATTAATCCTTCAAATAATTTGGATTTTTCTAAAATAAAAATATAAACATACTCTATCTGTCTCTAAAAAAGTGTTATCATTGATTTTCGTGTCACAAATTTGACCAAATTTGGGACCGTTTAGTTCCCAAAAGGTTTTGGGCAAACTTTTTGAGTGCCTCTTCCAAGATCTGTTAAGTGGATTAAAAATAGATTAATTACAAAACTAATACACAGATGGACGGAAAATCGCGAGACGAATCCACTAAGCTTAATTAATTCGTAGTTAGAGATGTTTACTGTAGCACGACATTGTCTAATCATGACATAATTAGACTCGTTAGATTCATTTAAAGTTTTGAGGTGGTCTCGAGTTTTGAGGTGAGAGTTATGGAATGGATTTTATCATTAATCTACGTTTAATGCTTCTGATTAGTGTTCGTTCATTCGATGTGCAAGGTTGACTGAGAAATTTTGTAAAAATACATGCATCATTTATGTCTCTAAATAGATTTTATAAAATACTAGACTCAATATATATCTAATAATACTCATTATTATCATAAATATCAATATTTTTATATACATTTACTCAAAGTTGTTTGACGGAAGGAGTACATATGTTTTTTTTTTTTGACGCGGATGATGAGTAAACAAAACAAGCTTAAAAAGGTAAACAATCTTTTACAATAAATCTTGCTGCCAAACCAGCAGAAGATGTGTCGAACACACACTCAACAATCCTATGAATGACCAGGAGTTTTCTCTGTCGAAATCGAGATTGTTGAGCTCGGGGAAAAAGAAAAAAAAACTTGTTCAACACGTGGCGAGCGGGGAGCTCGCGTCCCGTCGAACTGTTTGCTTTCCTGGCCCGCACGGCAGAGTGGCAGGGAGGCTAGTTAGGTGGAATAATATAGCATACTTTAATGATATGGGAAGTTTTTTTTCTTTCCCTAGCCTAGATTGATCTATGTATGGAAAGACAAATCAAAGATAGATTTATGCTTGAAGCTTATGGATACAAAATTATATAAAACACATGTTGCTTTTTTTTTAAAAAAACTAAGCCGGTGAGGTTAATATCGTCCCACGTTTTTCATTAAGAGAAACATGATGATTTTTTTTAAAAAACTTGGAATCATGTTGTCCTCTTCTGAGGAGTACAATTACCTAACTATCTAAACTAGCAAAACATCATCGTATGCTTGTACAAATACACATAGCATTTTTCTTGGAACACAATATTGATCTACGCATAGGGTGCGATTGGTTTTCCTTCTCTGTCGAGCATAGCTCGCACCATGTCTATCCAAGCTCTCACCAGCCAGGCTCTTCAGATGCAACTTTCTTTTGTTTGGTTGATGTTTGCACACATCCAGGTTCACGTGGGAAGTTGATTGGTTGTTTGCTCTACTGTGTTTTTTTTCCTGCGCACGCACCCCATGCGTCCAAACTTGCATCCGGAGAGCGTGGCTCTGGAAAAATGAAGCATTGGGTCGCACCGCCGGAGCCAGGCTCCAAGGGTCCTTTTGCATCCTACGAGCGGAGACAACCAATCGCATAGAGGTTGCACACGGGGAGCTCGCATCCAACCTGATGCAGGGAACCAATCACACCTATAGTGTTTTGTTGGCATAAAACCTACATATTTTCATGTCACTTTAAAGCTTACTAATACTTGGCAAGAGATAAAATGTGGTTAATTAATCCTTCGACATTGTCAAATAACTCGGTGGCATTTCTTACGTCCTTGCTCTTACCTGCTTCTTGTTCCTTTTCAATTTTCAATGCTAGTTGCTTTCGAGCGGACATCGACTAGATCATGTTGTTTGAAATTATTACAACATCGACGAATCATGTGCCATCTCATTAGAAATTACTAGACTGCTGCTAATGGCAAAATTAGACGAAGTCAAAACCCTCTTTCACGGAAATCACACATTGTAAGCCAATTTGTACTAATAGATTTCATTGCACATACAGGCCGATTTTAGCTTGGGAAAATGGTAGGATGGAGAAGCTAGCGAGTTGCGAAGGCTGATGGCATAAAAAACAATCTACATGCGACAAAAGCTATTTTTTTCCGGATATAGAGGAAAATAAAATAACAGTTAAAAGAATAGCATGTGTGTTTTTATCTTTTTAGAATGAAGCTAATACTCAACCTTCCCATCAACTTTAAATAAATTTATCTTCTACACGACGCCTACTTAAATTTGTTTCCTCCTTCCTTTTATATGACGTTAGTTGGTTCAATTTGAAGAACCAACATCCAATTCGCTTTTTGGGCTGGTCAACTTATTCTCGGATAAAATCTTGTTGATTGTCAGTTGACCTGGTTTGTTTTAAGAAAAGTCATATCGTAATGATAAGCCAAACGAACAGAACGGATATATAAAAGGAAGTGAGTAACAAATTAGCTCTTCATTATTTAAAAAAACCATTTTTATGTGGAACTCTTTTGTTGGCCATGGTAGAAGCTTGCATTAAGACGATTTCAATGTCCAAGCGAGAAAGACAAGGGAAGGAAATCACGAGAACATTTCATTTTCAGGTCTGCTTTTTTTTAACTTTTTTAATCCACCAATCAGGATAAAGAACTTGTCTACTCTACATTATTTTCTTAGTCACCTATCAAAAAAAAAAATCAGCCATCTCCCCACCTGATTGTCCAATACCACACACATTTTGTAAGCATTCACCATTTACCAACATTTTGCCCATAAAGCAAACCCAAGCAAAACCTAGTTTTGTCCAAAACCCAAAAGCAATCTGCGCCTCTGCCCTTCCTCTCCGCCATTTCGTCGAACACCTTCTCCGATCGCGCGCCGCCGGCCATGGCGGACGCTTCCGAGGCGGCGGCCGCGGCCATCTCAGCACGGCTCCTGGAGCTCGCGGCCGAGGACGACGCGGAGGCTCGGGACCTCCTCGCCGCGCACCCGTCCTCGCCGACGAGCCCGCGCCGTGGTACTCCCCGGCGCGGCGCGGAGCCCATGACCCCGCTCATGGTCGCCGCGGCGTACGGGTCCGTGGGATGCGTCGACGTCCTTCTCTCGCCGCCTCACCTCATCGACCCCAACCGCGTCTCCTCGGCGTCCTCTCCACCGCGCTCCACCTCGCCGCCGCCGGCGGGCCTCCTCCGCGCCCGCGGCTGTCTCCCCGCCTCGCTGCCGGGGCGGATCCCACCTCCTCGACCATCTCCACCGGCGGCCGTCCGACCTCGTCACCCTCCCACCCAGCTCGCTCCCGCTCAAGAATCAGCTCCTCTCGCTCCTCGGCGCCCGCAAGGAGTGGCCGCCGGACCCCTCCCTCCCCGACATCAAGAACGGCGCCTACGCCTCCGACGACTTCCGCATGTACTCCTTCAAGGTGCGCGCGTGCTCGCGCGCCTACTCCCACGACTGGACCGAGTGCCCCTTCGTCCACCCCGGGGAGAACGCGCGGCGGCGGGATCCGCGCAAGTACCACTACAGCTGCGTGCCGTGCCCGGAGTTCAAGAAGGGCGCCGGCTGCCGGAGGGGAGACATGTGCGAGTACGCGCACGGGGTGTTCGAGCTGGCTCCACCCGGCGCAGTACCGAACGCGGCTGTGCAAGGACGGCGTCGGCTGTGCGCGCCGTGTCTGCTTCTTCGCGCACACGCCGGAGGAGCTCCGGCCACTGTACGTGTCGTCGGCGGGGTCGCGCAGCGCGATGGAGATGGCAGCAGCGATGGGGATGGGGCTTCCGTCGCCGGGAGCGTCGTTCACGCCGCCGCTGTCGCCTTCCGGTGCCGGCGGCGGTGTGGCGGGCGCGTGGCCGCAGCCGAACGTTCCCGCGCTGTGCCTGCCCGGGAGCGCGGGGAATCTTCACCTGAGCCGGCTGCGCACTTCGCTGAGCGCGCGCAGCATGGCGGACGAGCTGCTCGCCTCGGCGGACTACGACGGCCTCGTCGGGTCGCCAGCCTCGGTGCGTTCGGCGAGGGGAAAGACGCTCGTTCCGTCAAATCTCGATGATCTGTTCTCCGCGGAGATGGCGGTCGCCGCGGCGTCTCACCCCGCGGTTCGCTGACCAGGGCGGGGCTGCTTTCGCCGACGCGCAAGGCCGCCATGCTGAACCAGTTCCAGCAGCAGCAGAGCCTGCTGTCGCCCCGGGCAACGGCAGCCGCGGTTATCCCAGAGCCAGTTTCTCCGATGAGCTCCCGGCTTCTCGCGGCCCTTGCACAGCGGGAGAAGATGCAGCAGCAGACTCTGAGAAGCATGAGCTCAAGAGACCTCGGCTCGGGTGCCTCCGTCCTTGTTGGCTCACCGGTTACCTCGAGCTGGTCCAAATGAATTCCTCCGGCACCCCAGATTGGGGTGCTGACAATGAGGAACTCGGCCGCCTCAAGCGGTCCTCGTCGTTTGAGCTCAGGAGCGGAGCCAACGGTGATGAGCCGGACCTCTCATGGGTCAATACCCTGGTGAAGGACCCAACGCCAGAGAAACCATTCATCAATGGGACAACTGCAATGGAGTCCATTGGCACTTTGAGTCAGGCAGCAAGTCATGAAGGTATCGGTGGCGGTGAGGACAACACTGCCGGTGTCATCGGCAGCTGGCTTGAGCAGCTTCAGCTGGATGAGATGGTAGTCTAGAACAGACAAACACAGATCAAACAAGAAAGGTGCCATATTCTTTTTTTGCTGTGATTTACCAGTTGCTGCCACTTACTGAAATCAACCAGCCTCATACCTTGCTAGTTATTGCTGGTAATACATTCTTTTGGAGTTGGTTAGTGACTTAGTGTAGGTATTGAGATTTCCACCACCATTTAGTATTCTTCTCAACAAGTGAAAGAAATTGAGGAATCGGAGCCTAGTCAATTTGTATCGAATTGCCACTTGTCTAGGTAAGAATTATCCCCTTGTATTTCTTCTCCATCTCTCGTTGTACCTTCCTTCCTTCAAATCCCTCTTCTGCTGATCATTCCAAAGGTTACTTATTCTCTTCAGAGGACTGTGAATTATTTATGTATGGTAGTGCTAGCATCTATTAGCTCCCATCCTTTGCTTCTTGTGAAGGAGTACAAGGGGAGAGAGGGCTAATGCTTCTAAGGCCTGTTGATGGCTGGTGAATTGGTGTAAAACAATTTACTGTTGTACCACTAAGTATTCATGACTGATGTAAAATGCACTACTGTTGTGTTGTACTCCATCCGTCCCAAAATATAAGGTCTTATTGACTTTTTCGGATTACGTTTGACTCTGTCTTATTCAAAAAATTTATGAAAATATAAAATAATTATGATATACTTCAAATATACAAGATGATAAAACATATCATAACAAAATAAATAATATTTACACAATTTTTTTGAATAAGACGAGAAACGCGACTCACATCAATGATGGTTTATATAAAACGCTTCATTGTTGCTGTACCATCAAGACTGAGCAATGCAAACTTCAGAACTCATTCATTACATGCTATACATTTCATGGATTGTGCCCATTTTCTGCTGTGATGGTTGCCTGATTGGTGCTGGCATCAACTGTTTTCTGTTGCAGCTGCAGCAATGGTTAGTGCTGCTGTAATGTTTGTGTTTGACATTATTGTGGATGTCTGTTCTCTGTTGGGTCATTGCTAATCTCAGGTCGGCATTGGATTTGATGGGTGCCGTGATGTTAATATTTCCTAGGTGGTTTAGCATGATGCGTCGATCTCAGCAAGGGATGATGTTTTAATGTGCTCGAGATGAGTGTGACGGTGTGACCTGGCCACTGATGGGTCTTCGTTCTTGTCAGGATAAAACAACTGGGGGCGGTGACTCGGTATGGCCGCCTCGTGCCTTGGCTTCTGTTTGGTCCTGGTCATGGTGGACAGTGCTGACTCATACAGTGACCTGGATTTTCCGGTTCAATGTATGGTTTCGTATTAAAAGCAGTATGTAGGTGCCATCTTAGGTCGTGTTTAGTAAAAAATTTTGAAGTATTAAATGCGACTTTGACTATTAATTAAGAGTATTAAATAAAGGTAGTTTATAAAATTACTTCCACACCCGTATGTAAATTTCCGAGAGGAATCTAATGAGGACTTTGACACAGGATTAGAGGATGATTACTGTAGCATTACTGTAGCAAATTATTAAATTGATTATGCTCATTAGATTCAGCACGCAAAGTTACACTCATCTGTGAAAAGGTTTTACAAATAAACTTCATTTAATGCTCCATGCATACAAGATTCCTAGGAAATGATGCTAGTATGTGTTTGATATCGATTGCGCAGTTTGAGAAAGCATGGCAAAATGTTTTTTATAAGATTACTTTTAGTTGTTTTTTAAGGATAGTGTTTTATTTGCTTTTCTGAAAGTCTCTTACTCCCTGATATTATTTCTCGCGCACAAGGCACAAATTCCTTTTCTTTAACACTCTTTTATTTACAACACCGATTCTAACTGTATAGTATGCTTTATCCTCCAATTATTTATATGCTGGTTATGCTTTGAAGTGGTGAAATTATTTATTCAAATCCTTCTAGTGATGCAATACCAAACCGGTTTGCAGGTTGGCGTTGCATCTACTTTTCGTTATAGTTGAAAAGAAGGTCGGGTTTGCTGTTTAATTATTTGATTGAGTTGTTTCTAAATTATGTCAAGCATCTTAGCATCTTACTCTATTTTAAGAAATGGTTAGGTTCACAATGATATGAAATATAGTATGTGTCTGATAAGGGTACTCCTGATGATATTCATAGGCATCTATACCTAAGCTAGATCCAATTATTTTGTTTCTTTTTCCAAAAAAAACCCATTGAAATTGCGAGTCTACAAACGCCTGCTTCTCGGCTTATCGCCCACCAACCACTAAGATTTTTCTCTCAGAACAAACCAGCCACCAACCACCAGCCAACAATACGTTTCTCTTATAACAAATCAGGCACCGTACCAAACGAACAGAAAATGTGCACAAAATTGATGAATAGCCTCTTGTACTTTTGAGTTATAAAACTTTTACCATTTTGACTAAAAAATGTATTAGAAAGAAGTGACGAGGGCCCGATTAGGACCCCTTTGACGGCGAGATAATCACTCTCGAGGTGGAGTCTTCACGCCATTGACAATGTGAAGGCCAAGATTCAGATAAGGAGGATCGAGGATCCTCCAGACCATCATCGGCAAGACGATTGCTTCCCGGCCGCTTGGAAGCTTCTCGACAAGTCTCCGCTAAGAGAAGGCTTCCGACAAGTCTCCGTCCCGACGAGGAGTCTCGCCTCAGACGATAAGTCTCCGCCTCCGCACGAGGAGTTTCCGCCGCACGACAAGTTTCTCGCCGCACGAGGAGTCTCGCCGCTTCCGACAACCGCTTTCGCGAAGGCGTCTCCGACCAAGACACGGTCCACACAAACGTGTCACCACCCCGACGCACGAGCTTCCCCATTAACGACGCTGCGCCAGCTTCCCACGCCATGCAAATACGCCACCGGCGCACGCGCTGCGGCGCCGGCTCTCGACAAGAGCCGTGAATGCGGCAATGTTCGCCGCGCAGCCCGACGCGCCATCCTGCTTCGACCTGCAAGATGCCAACTCCGCTGAAGCACTCGAGTGCCCCTACGATTAGCGTTGGCCTCACGATTAGGGTCTAACGTGGCGAACTCATCCTGCTCAGCGGGTTGAGTCAAGACCAAAGAGCTCGGAGGAGGCCAGTGCCCAAAATAAACAGCCTGCCACGCTGGCCTCGATTTCGACGACAACGCACCAGCCCCTCTTCAATGCACTCGACCTGGACAAATGACGTGCGAAGACATCCCAGTGCTAGGACCGTAGCTTTACTTGATTTCCCTTTTTGCCTCCCCTTACGCCTATAAAAGAGAGGAGGGCAACGTCACAAGGGTCGATTTAACCGAACTCTCACACCCAAAGTGGACTTGGGCTCGATACCTCTCTAACAAGTTTGTAACCCTACTACAAACAAGAACACGAACATGATACTCGACATCGACGTAGGGTATTACTTCCTGAGGCCCGAACCGGCCTAAATCCTGCTCTCGTTAACCATCCGGCCTGACACACGATCCGATACAAATTTATCCGCCGGTTGAGAACCCCGGCTGCAGCCATGCCAGTAGGGGCATCGTGTGTCTCGCCGAACTTCACCAATCCGGATGGAGGGCCGCAGGGTTTCGCTAACCCCGGCCACCATGCGCTGCCCTCGGCTCGCCTCACACCGGCCGGCGGAGTCCGTGCCGCGCGCACTTCGCGACCCGCAAACGCCTTGACGCGGCGGGCGCGCTGGCTCTCGGGCTTCTGACGAGACGATCATGGCCATGTTGGGGCCAAACCCGACAGAGCGCTTTTAGGCTCGCCGCCACTACCTCACCGACCGCCTGTGCCAGCGGAGCCGAGCCGCCACTGGGCGAGTTCATGGAGCGAGACACCGCCATGTACCCCGCGGATGAAAGGCCTCCCTGACGACCCTGGTGACGGCCACGGACGCCGCGAGCCCACACGCCCGCCCCACGACCCGGAGGGCACCTCCAGACCACCACGCCGCGAGTGTTTCGCTGCGCGCGAAGCAGCCCACCGACGCGGAGCCGCCACGCCATCGCGCCACGACGCCACGCAGGCGCGCCGACGAGCTCGCTGAGGCTGTACGCCACCGACGAGAGCTGGCCAACCTTCACCAGAGCTCGGGAGGACCGGGGCAACCCGCAGACCCGCCTCGCAAGCAGTCCCGCGAACAACGCGGAGACGGCGAGACGCCCCACCGCCGAGCGCCCGGCCCGGCCGACACCGCCGGGCTCGAGGTGCGACGCGAACAACCGACGCGCCAACGAGGGCGCAAACGCCGACGCTGACGCCCGCCACTCTTAGCGAAGCCGTAACTCCAGCCGGCTGCGCGGCTGGCGCCGCTGAGGCGCACCCGAGAGAGAGGTGCGAAAGAACTCAAGGCCTCCTCGAGGGCGGCAAAGACAAAGCGAGAGCTCGCGCCAACCGCCGGCGCATGACGGAGAGGCACCCGGCACCGCCAGAACCATCTCTCGCGCATCGAGCCACGGGACGGAGCCGGAGCCGAGGGTCGGCGTCAACGCCTCGACCCAACCGTGACGCCCGACACCATCGAGGCTCGCCACGCGAGCGCCATAACCACGACAAGAATGGCGACAACCGCAACCATCGCGATGAGCACCGCCGCCGACATGACGACCGGGGACGATGACGACGACGACACGATGACGACGATCCGGATCGGGTCAACGTAGGGGTCCGCGGCCTCGACGGCGGACGTGAAGTTCCCTCACGCGGCCCACCAACGCCCCGTACGATGGGAGACCAACCCGAGCGGTGGTCGAGGATCACCGCGCGGTCACGCGCGGGAGCGATGATGACTCTTCATCATCAAGAACCCGCCTACCCTGACCCGCGACATGTGGCTCGAGCACCTGCCCCCGGCAAGATCAACGATCGACGGAGGCGCGCCGACCTTCGCCGGCAACTCTGTGGCACGACGCCTCCCGAAGCAATGGGAGCTGCGCGAAACCGCAAGCAAATGGGAAAGTCTCACGACTACATCCGGCGCTTCTCCAAGCTGCACCGAGCTCCTCGACGACAATCGACGCCATCTCTGTTCCAACGGCACGACCGCACCACCCTCATCCATCGACTAGGGCGCGACGCCAACCACTCGTGAACTCTCGACATCGCGACCAACCACGCGGACGGCGAGGAGGCGGTCGCGACCCTCAACACCCTCGGCAAGGGGAAACAGTCGGACCACGGCGAGGGCCGCCCTCGCACCACAAGAAGAAGAAAGAACGACAAGCCGCCGTGACGACAACCTCGCCGCGTCGAGCGCAAGGCCTCACGCCCAAGAGCAACCACCAAGGCCGGCCTCAAGGACCACTGAGGCTCTGGAGGCGCTGCACCCACCACGAGGTCCCCGCCAAGCACGCGCCAAGGACCGCCGCTTGATGAAGAACTACGCCAACGGCACAAGCCCAAGGTGGCGATCCGAAGAAGGCCGCGCCTCCCGACACGACGACGACGACGCTGAGCCGAGACCCGAGGACGGGCGCGGTCCACATGATCTTCGGCGGATCCCCGCGACCCTCAAGACGCCAAGAGAAGTTGATTCGCGGGTCTACAACGCCGAGTCCTCGACGCCATTCTCAAGTGGTCTGGAGGTTCCGATAACCTTCGACCGCAAGGACCACCCCGACCGCAGCCGGGAGCTACCCACCAGTGGTAGCTCTGCTCAGTCCAAACGGATCCACAAGGTCCTCGATGGACGGGGAGCGCATCAACGTGTTTCACGCCGACGCCGACGACATGGGCATCCCGCGGTCCAAGGCGCCATCGACCGCGCCATTCCATGGGGTCGCCCTCGATGGAGGCTCCCGAATCGGGCAGATCGACCGCCCGCCACGCTTGGGACGTTGCAAAACTTTCAAAACCCTCACCTTCAAGTGGGGGGTTCTGGGACGACTCACGCCATCCCTGGAGGCCACACGTAAGTTCATGGTCAGGCCCAACCATACGCACTTTGAAGATTCATCCAAGGGATCATCACTGGGGACTACGCTCCAGCGCATTCGAGTGCGACCGAGTGCTTCCATTTGGAGGCACCGATCGATCCGAGAGGCTCCACGCCGAGCCTCCTCCGAGGACCAAGACATCCCCGAGTCGTCTAAGCGAGCGGCTCGCTTCTTCGAGCCCGCCAAGGACGCCAAGGATGCGCCGCTCCGACGATGGCCGACGCCCAGACGGACGGCGCCGATCCTAAATAGGAAAGCGCGCTACGACTTCCTCAAAGCGAACTCTCATGTGTTTGCATGGAAACCCTCCGACATGAAGGGATCCCGAGGAGGTTGCCGAGCACAAATAACATCAAGCCGGATCGAAACCGGTGAAGCAACGCCCGCCGCTTCAACGACGAGAAGTGCAAGGCGATTGGCGAGGAGATCAAGAAGCTCTTAGTTCTGTGGTTCATCCGAGAAGTATTCCACCCCGAGTGGCTTGCTAACCCCGTACTTGTAAAGAAGAAGAATAAGAAATGGAGGATGTGTTGACTACACGCCTTAACAAGGCATGTCCCAAGGATCCGCTTCCTTTGCCTCGCATAGATCGTAGTCGACAATACCGGTGCGAAACCCTCTCGCTTTCTCGATGCGCATCTCGGTACCACCAGATAGCGATGTGCATAGCGACCAACTCGCGACTTCATTCATCACTCCGCTCGCGCCATCTGTTAAGAAGACGATGCCCTTCGGCTCAAAACGCGGGCGCCACATTCCAAAGATGCATGCGACGCGCCTTTGAGACCTTATAGGACAATCATCGAGGCGCACGTTGATGATATCGTGGTCAAATCGAAAAAGACCGCGATCTAGTCCTGCACTCACGGAGGTGTTCATGTCGAGAGAGCACTGGTGAAGCTTAACCCCGAGAAGTGCTGGGTCCCAAGGGCATGCTCTTGGCTTTGTCGTGTCGAACGCGGCATTGAAGCTAACCCCGAGAAGATCTCGCCATCACTAACATGGGACCGATCCAAAACCTAAAGGGCGACAGCGTCACACGGCCGCTCGCGCTCAGCCTTTCATAGCACGACTGGAGAGCGTAGCCGTCAGTATCGACTAATGAAGAAGTCCGACCAATGTGGACGCCCGAGGCCTGTGAAGCGCCGATTCCTCAAGAACCTCCTCAAGAGCCCACCGATACTCACGCCCGGCCGAAGAACCGATGCTCTATACATCGCGCGACAACCTGTGGTCGGTAGTGGTCGAACGAGAAGAACCCGGAGGTCACTCAAGGTGCAGCCCGGTTTATTTTCGTGAGCGAGGTACTCGACTCAAGACTCGTTATTCGCAAATGCAAAAGCTGTGTACCGCCTTGATCACCAAGCGCAAGCTCGCCACTACTCGACACGCACCCCATCACGGTGGTGTCCAAATACCCGCCGAGAGGTGATCCAACCCGAGGCCGAAGGAGGATAGCCAAGTGGGCGCTCGAGCTGATGGGGCAAAACATTCATGCGCCTGCAGCGCCATCAAGTCGCAAGTCGCGGACTTTGTCGCCGAGTGGACGGAGATCCAAACTCGCCAGACCCATCGAGCACGAGACGTGGATGATGTACTTCGGCTCCGCCATGAAGGAAGGAGCGAGTAGGCCTTGTCTTCATCTCGCCCGGGCGGCGATGGAGTACATGGTTCGACTTCACTTCCGCCTCCAACAACGCCGCCGAGTACGAGGCGCTCATCAACGCCTTCAATCGCCGAGCATGGATCCGCCGCCTCGAGATCGAGGAGACCGAGCTTGTCGTGGATCAAGTCATGAAAGAGAAAATTGTGTTGATCCGAAGATGGCGCACATCGCCAGCCGGCCGAGTTGGAAGGCAAGTTCCATGGGCTCGAGCTTCATCACGTACGCGCGACTACAACAAGGCCGCGACATCCTCGCCAAGACGCATCGAGCCGCAAGCGCATACACGGAGTGTTCGCGAGCGACCAAAGACGCACCATCCCGCGTGGCCGAAGGGAAAAGCCACAAGAACCCGAAGGGCCTAAGTCATGGAGATCGACCACCGCCCGAGCCGAACCTCGAGGACCCTGGACGCGCTTTTCCCATCCTCGAGTGGCTTGTCGGGAAGCTCGCCTCCGACTGCACGGAGGCACGCCGCATCGCGCGACGAGCTAAAGCGTCATTCCCCTCATCGAGGGTGAGCTCTACAAGCGGGCGCGCAGGCATACCATGCGATGCATCCAGAGATCAAGGCAAGGAACTACTACGAGATCCATGCCGCAAGACATGCGACATCACGCCGGCCGAGAACTCTTTCGAAAGGCTTTCCGACAAGGGTTTTACCGCCCACGCCGTGGCGACCAAGGACATCGTGCGCTGCGAGGGATGCCGCCCACGCCGACAAACTCACCTCCCACGCAAGCGCCTCAAACCATCCCCATCACATGGCCTTTGCCGGGTGGCACCGACATGGTGGGGGCCGCCCGACAAGCGCCCGGGCTTCACGCATCTCCTCGTGGCGCCGACAAGTTCTCCAAGTGGATCGAGGCTCGACCCATCGTGAACGCCCGCCCCGAGGAGGCCGTAGCATTCTTCACCGACATCATCTATCGCTCGCATACCCAACACGATCATCACCGGCAACGGCACCGCGCTCACGGAAGAAATTCTCAACTTCGCGACGACAACAACATTCGCGGATCGGTCCGCCGCTGGCGCACCAAGACGAACGGGCAAGTCGAAGGGCGAACGACATGCATCGCAAGGATTGAAGCCTCGATCTTCAAACGCCCGAGAAGTTCCGAGCGATGGGTATGGTAGCCGAGCTACCATCCGCCGGAGCTCGCGCACCACGCCTTGTCGAGCAACCGCTTCACGCCGCTCTTCATGGTGCACGGTCAAGTCCTCCCACGGACATCGACTACGGCAGCCCGAGTACGGGCTATACCGAGGAAGGCAACCAAGTCGCGCCGAGGACGCGATCGACCACCGACGAGGCGCCGACGACGTGGCGCAATCGCTACACTCGCCAAGTACCAACAAGCCTTGCGACGCTACCACGTGAAGTTCCGTGTCGGGACCCGTCCTCCGACGAGTTCAAGGCGCAAGGATCGACACAAACTCGCGCCCCCATGGGAGGGGCCATTCATCGCCGATCAAGTACTCCGACCGAACGCTCAAGATCCGATACGAGGACTCGAGTCGATCTCCAACGCTTGGAACATCGAACACCGCGCTTTTTACCCTTGAGTAAATGTTCATATCTTATAATCGCTGAATAAATGCCGATGCTTTGTTCATACATCTATGAGTTCAAACTTCTCGGTTGCCATGTTTCTATGTGTTGCAACTTCTCCAAAGGTCGAGCGCAAGCGCCTCGCACTGCTGCGTAAACGCCTCCGCCGGGGCTACCCAGGCACGATGCCCTCCTTTCGCTTTTTCCGCTTTTTCAAAACAAAAATCGACACGCGACCGATCGCAGCGAGAGGTTTTTGACAGGCTCGACCTTACGAAGTAAGGATGGCGGCTCATGGGGCTTGGTCTGCTCGCTCATCGCTCCTAGCACCTACGCCCGCGGCTACGGCGAAGACATGCACACGAGTCCACCAGTTTTTCATCCAACCCTTTTCAAAAGCGCCGAGCAACCGCCGACTCCTAAAACGCTTCTAACGAAAAATACGTGTGTCACTTTTCAAACTTCCCAATGCTGGGGCTGAAACGGTAGCACCTCTTGGTGGCTTGGGATGGCCGGGCTTGACCGACTCAGCCCGGAGTGAAGCTCGGTCACCTCAAGTTCCTAAGTTCTACTACTGCTGTGCGTGGTCGCCCTTGGTACTCGAGGACATTTGAGTGTGATGCTCAAAGCTTATAACGACTTAAAATCGCTTCAAGGCGTTACACGAAGTTGTTCTTAACCGCCTTCATGTAAGTATGATACATCTAATGTGAAGGCCTCGAGACGCTCTTGGTCTTGGCGCGCCTCGTGGAATCAGTCCGTGTCCTTCATCGCGACGCCGGCCATGGCGCGGTGAAGGAGGCATAGTCTTCTTCAAGGCGGTCGCGGTCGTCGCCGGGTCGCCAGGCCCACGGGCCGTGCGGTCCCAACCCTTGATAATGAGTCGAACATGGCGAGCACCGCACCACCTTCCGAAAGCGGTTGATAGCTCCTGCCTTGACGACTTCCGTGAGGTGCTCAACTAGCTTCTCGCGCTGTGGAGTATCGGCCCGATGGGAACCCCGAGCTCAAGCGGACCGCCAATAAGTCTCCCGAGCTTGGCGTGTTCCATGATGATCGCCCGTCGGACGCTCTCGACGCCGAAGCGTTTCTTGACCTCTTCGAAGTTCAGTCCACCGCTTCCCCGGGCCATCCGGATCGTTGCTCAAGCTCGGCCTTGCTCAAAAGGGTCGACAAGTTGCAATGAACAAATATGGCGCTACGAGCGAAAAGAAGAGCGAGGCATCAAGAGGACTTACTCTCGTCGCTCCGACAACCGCTTGATCGACTCCTTCTCGATGATCTTGAGCTCGGCGTTCACTTCCTGCGACTTTACGTGAGCTTCACGATCATCAAAGACGAGTCGCTGGGCCCTATAAGGCCGTGAGAAGATGAATCAACACCGACAAAAATCAATGGAAAGAAAGAAACCCACAACAACAGATTTGAAGCCCACGCACCATCGATATCCCGCGTTAATTGAGAGTTGGCGTTCAGCCAGTCACCTCGCTGATGTCACGGAGCTTGTTGGCCTTGAGAATTGCTTGTTGGCCGTCCGAGGAGGTCCGTGGCCGTGGGCCAAGTCCGCTCCACCGACACTTTCGTTTCGAGCATCGCCTTCTCTTGGGCGGCGGGCGTGATGGCGGCGGATTCCGCGGCGGCGTGCGGTGGCCTCGGCGGCCTCATTGGCGGTCATTACAGCGGCCCACGCTCCCGCAGCCTCCGCTGGGCCAACCGCCGAGGATTCCCGCTCCGTCATGGCGTGGTGGCGCCGGCTTGCGTAAGTACGGTCTTCCGCTTTCACGATGGCCTCGTTGCCTTCGACGATGCCTGTCGCCACCGCCCGGCTGGCGGACGAGCGACCGCCACCGACATCTCCAGCCGGGATCGCTCCACCCGAACTCCACGATGGTGTGCGCTTCCTTGCGCCGCACTCGAGAGCGTCTGCTCGCAAGAGATCAACAATTACAAGACTTACAAGAATGGGAAAAACAAGGTTAAGCTCCGGGTTTGAGGGACTCACCGTCGTCGCGGGAAGGATGAGCTTGTCGAACGCACGACGCCCACCCGAGACCTCGCTCAAGGTGGTGGCGGCAGCGACTTCCTCGTCTGCCGTCGGCGTCGCATCAAGATCGAGGCCCGTACCACGTGGAGCGCACGAGGTCGGTAATCTGCAGTGTCGCTTCCTCCGCCGCGGCGGCAGCTTTACGCCTGAACCCTCCCGACCTCACGGATCTCGGGAGGCGCGCGGCGCCGAGGACATCGTGTTCTGCGGACCGGCGGGTCGGGCTTGTGATGGGCATCCGCTTCAACGACGGCGGCAGCGAGCCGGTGACGATGGCTCCAGTAGCCACGGCGAGCGCTCCCGTCTGGCGGGAGATGAGGATGCGGCGGCGTCAGTGACGCGTCGCCACGGACTCTCCGAGATCTCCTCGGTCGCCTCGATCGAGATTGGGCTTCGGAGCCCCTACCGCTTCCGACCGGGCCCGGCTGGTTGCCCGCCTTCTCAGTCACGCGGCTTGGCTTCCTTGTCACCGTGCTCGCCGCTCGCTATGGTCGCAGCTCGAGCACGGCCGACTTGAAAGCCTCGACTCGACTCCTTCGGGCTCGCCGGCCCAAAGGCGGCCTCGAAGCTAGTTGGATCGCCACCACAAGTTGGGCCCATCGAGGTCAATGATCTCCCGGGGCGCACAGCGTCGTTAGTCTGCGGCTCCTCCACCGCCCCACCGCCTGTGACACCGCAGCGCCAAGCTTCAACCACCGCCGGCATCTGGTCTGTGACCGCTGCCGATGGCGGCCGGGCACGCGACCTTCTGGAAGACGCGCCAAGGCGCCGCCTCCACAGTGTGGTCTTGACCGTGGCTCGATTGTCGCCGGATGTCGTTCGCCTCGAGGCCACCCGCCTCGGCTCGGGTTGTCGGCGTCCGACGGCCGCGGTGCCACTACCTCAACGACCTCGGTCCGCGCACGGCTGACCGCTCGCCTCGCCAAGCAGTTCGCAGGACGAAGCATCGCAAGGATCGGGCCGAGTTGCGCGCGTGCTACCGGCTCAGGGCGCTGAGGCTAAGCACGGTGTCGGCCATGCCGAGACAAGGCGGGTTAAACATGAGAAACAAGCGAAGACGAAGAATAGTAAAGTAATGAGAGGAATAGCGAGCAAGCTTACATGGTGGACCGGACGCGACCGCTCGGCTGTCCGATGCCCAACCTCGAGGTCGGCCTTTTCGCCCGCCTTGACTCGAAGCCGATTCTCGACGCCCGCCGGAGGCCGACCGGCTCACCCCCAGACGACTTGGGGCGCCCGATCTCGACGACTTGGGAGCGGCGCCCGATCCTCGACGACTGGGGCTGCCCTCCACCTCCGTCGGTGAGGCCTGGCTCCGACTACCACCGGAGAGGGAACATGCACGGCCGGACACCACCGCGCGATGACTAGAGATTGAGGGATCCTGGGGAATGCTCGTGTTCCTTGCGGCGCCTTGGTGCGCAGACCGGGTCGACCGCCTTGGCCGACGAATGCCTCCTCAAGGAATCCGAGTCCGGTCGCTCGCCGACGGCAGGAGGAGGCGGAGGAAGAGTCTCGATCCGCCGCCGCTGGCGGATCATCCCAATGCGACGGATCCTCCGCCTCGAGAGGCGCTGAACCATCGGGCCGCCTCGAGCGGGTCACCTTGATCCTCTGGGGCTCCCCGGGCTCAAGCTGGAACCCGCACTCCTCTCACGGGCGCCGGCTCCAACCGCAGAAATGAAGCTCACCGCGCCCGTGTGGCGAAGAAGAAGGCGATCCAGATATGCCGCTCCAGTCGACATCCGCTGGGCTGCTCGTCCCCACTCCGCGGCGGCGACGGATCTTCGTTGGAGGAGGAGACGTTGGCCCGCTTTGGCGGCTTGATGCGGCCGTCGCTGATCGTGCGGTCTCCTTCTCCTTGTCAGGCCGCGCACTCGGCCCTCCGCCTATCTGCGGCCACCGTTGCGGTTGAAGATCGCCTCCTGCGGGAGAGGGGCTTAAGGCACGAGGTGGAGCTCTCGGCTAAAGTAAAGGAAGCGAGAGAGCCGCCGTCAAGAGATTCCGAGAAGATCCAAATCAGATAAAGACACCGAACTAGTCGGAGAACTTATCGGAAGAAGAAACCACTTACGAGCTTTTGGTCCCCTCGTTGGGGAGCATCGGCAGAGCTGTGACGGCGATCACCAGTAGGACGCCTTCCCAATGGCCACCGACACGCTACCGGACCTCTTCCGCGAAGGTGGCTCGCGGCCACGGTCCCAGCCAAGGCCCTCCGCTGTCATCTCGCAGAGACGAGGCCGCCCGAGCGGACGACCCCGGTGTGCTGGCCGCGGCCGCCAGTCGACCGCCTCGCGGCGGCTGTCACGCCTGCTCCTGAGCGGCTTCTCTGCCTCGCCTTGAGGCCCATTGCTCCAACTTCTCGGCGCTGGCGGCGGAGACCGGTGAACTCCGACATGCGTGCTCGTGGTCATTCTTGAGATAGAACCAACCCAGCCAACTTGTTGGAGCTCAATGAAAGGAATGTACTTGTCGCGCCCTACTTCATCCGGAGGTTGGCGCAACCGATGGTCGCACGGAGGGGCCGTCCTTCCAGCGAACATGAAGAAGTACTTTGAAGAGGTGCCATGGGCCCGATCCAAGTACCCCTCGACAACGCCTCGAACGCCGCCATTTGGCCGGACGCTCGGGTTGAGGTCCGAGTCGGAGCTCGTACTCAAAAAGTGCAGCACGGATGAATCGCCGGCATGAGAGAAGCCGTGCCGTGGAACGCCACGAACGAGACGATGTACCTCGGCGCGCGCGAGACTCCTCCGCACCTCCATTCTTCGCGCCGGTGAGCGCGGGGACTGCCCGGCGGCAACGAGACGGTGCAGCATCGAGCGGACACGTTGAGCGCGACTCCTGGCATGGCGACGACGGACTCTCACGCCGGCTCGAGAAAGAGGCAAGACGCCATTTGTGGGCGTAAGGTGAAAAAGGCGGCGATAGCGGTGAAGAAGGCGGGGTGTAAAGTTTCAATCTCACCGGTAAGACGGTTAAAGGAAGGAGGGCGTGGCCACCGCCTTAAATGCCGGGCCCGCCTTTGCCGAAAGAAGACACGCTGCGCCCGGTAATTGGCCTGACGCTCGATGCACTGGGCTGGAATCTGAACTGACCAATCACCACACTCCGTCTTTTCAAGCCACATCCGCCACGTCTTCGGCCACGACCTCCACGACGCCCACGACCGCCACGACCACCTCGGTAAAAGATCCCAAACCACGACAACGCCATCAAGATCAAAACCCCACAAGCGGTTTACAATTCACTCGTGGGCTCGGGGCTACATCCGTGGATCCGCGCGCGCCTACCGAGAGGACCTAAGAGCAAAGATCGCCACACGCTTTAAATGTCGAGCTGTGTAGTCCTTGACTTCTCTCGTGCCTGGGTCAACGCGAGGGCCCGATTAGGGTCCCTTTGACGGCAAGATAATCACTCTCGAGGTAGAGTCTTCGACACCATTGACAATGTGAAGGCCAAGATTCAATATAAGGAGGACGAGGATCCTCGCTGTGAACATCACTGCAAGACGTCTTGCTTCCGGCCGCTTAGAAGCTTCCTCGATAAGTCTCTGCTAAGAGAAGGCTTCTCCGACAAGTCTCAGTCCTGCACGAGGAGTCTCCGTCTCTGCATAACAAGTCTCCTCACTTGCACGAGGAGTTTCCGCCTCGCACGACAAGTTTCCGCCGCACGAGGAGTCTCCGACAAGGAGTTTCCGCCGCCTCGGACAACCCGCCATTCACACGGCGGTTTCGTCTCTGACCAAGACACGGTCCCACACAAACGTGTCACCGCCTGACGCACGAGCTTCCCCACAACGACGCTGGGCGCCAGCCTCACGCCATGCAAATATGCTACCGGCGGCATGCGGCCGGCTCGATAAGAGCCGTGCGGCATCGCTTTCGTCACAAGCAGCCCGACGCGGTCGCCGTCTGACCAAAGACGCACGTCAACTCCCAAGCACTCGAGTGCCCCTACGATTAGCGGCCTTTACGATTAGGCTCCCTAACGTGGCGAACTCATCCGTGCTCAGCGGGTTGAGTCAACACCAAAGAGCTCGAGGAGGCGCCAGGTGCCCAAAATAAACAGACCAGCTCGCCGTGGCGGCCTCGACGACAACGTAGTTCAGCCCTTCAATGCACCGACGGACTGACGTGCGAGAAGACATCCCAGACTAGGACTATAGCTTTTACTTGATTTCTTTGCCCTCCGCATGCCTATAAAAGAGGAGGGCAATCACGTACAAGGGTGAATCACTGAACTCTCACACCGGGGACTTCTGCCGATACCCTCTCCCACAAGTTTGTAACCCCTACTACAAACAACCCTAGCACAAGAACACCGACACTAGACGTAGGGTATTACTCCTCTGAGGCCCGAACCTCTAAATCCGGCGTCTCTCGTGCTAACCATCCGGTGGACACACGATCCGACATAAATTTATCGTGTGTTGAGAACCCCGATGCAAGCATAGGACTAAACATTTGCAAAACAATATTAAATCTCCTTTCTAATCTTTTACCAAAATCAGCAGAGAAAGACCCAACTTTTTTATTTGGGCCCGTTTAATTCTCTTCCGTGCTGGGGAGTCGAATCTAGGCTTGCTTCCTTGCTGGATGCTACCTTGGTGATCAACCACTACCCCTCTGTCCCACATTCATTGTTGTTGGGAATCCGTGTTCCTCTCTCATTTCACTGTTCCTCGACGATTCCAGACGAGGGAGTATGTTAGAATTTTTTCATTGTCCTTTCGTATTGAAGAAATGCTTCAGTATAATGGATTTCTTGACCAAAGTAGCCAGAAATGTACGCATTCAGTTAGTAATGAGATTATTATTTCTAATTTAATTGTGGGCTGGTTGGAAGGTGGAGAATGGAGATTGGGGATTTCAAACCAGATGACACAATGCAGATGTGGATTCCTCTCTGAGATAACCAACCTCGCTATGTGTTAGTTGCTAATGTGACGCCAATCAACTGTTGGGCAGTCTTGATTGATCACAAGGTCTGCATCAACATTTTGTTTTGCCACTCTTATAATTTTGCATGCAAGTTGTAACCTACGCGTAACTGTGATGCAATGTTACGGTTTATATATGGGCGGATCAATGAGGAGGAAGAGCAAGAGGAAGAGGGAGAAAAGAAAAGTATGGGATGGATGAGCTAGTCTCCTACTAGGCTGCATGCCAGCACGATTTATATATTGGTTTATTGAAGATACTTTTGAGGATAATATTATCTTTGCAAAATTATTTTGGATAGGTCAAAAGGTGCATGTATGATTTGTGCATGAACATACTCCTATGTGCTAATAATTGTTCTAATATAATCCACACCAAACTGGTTTTCTAGGATAAACCAAAAGAAATGAAAAGGACGGCATGCATCATGTGTAACATCCTCTGCCACCCTTTTTGACATTTGCTTGTCTCTGTGTGGAATGATTTTTCCCAACTCAGCCCTTTCGGTTTGGATTCATGTGGGTCTGGAATTGTATGAATAATTATTTTCACTCCTTTTAGGTCTTATTCACTTTATACTAATTTATTTTTCATCATAGTAGCCGTATTTCAAAACACACATACAAAATCCGTTCCTCATCAGGAAGTAGATGAAATTCAAAGCTCTTCTGACCAAACTGTGGTTGGGCGTCCATTGAAGCCCATTGCCAAAGGTTTCTGAATCTGCAGTGCACGCTACAGCACTTGCCTAGCAGGACGATTAGAGATGGCAAACCCATGGGTTTGTTAATGGGTGCGGCATGAGTCTGGGATTATTGAACCCGAACCCGTAATCTCATGGGTTTTAAAATCCAGTTCACCCTACAAATTAGCCTATATCAACCCACAATATCTTATAGTTGCTCACCAGCCTGGCCCATTTATAATCATATAAAATACGACAGCAGTGGCCTCTAAACCCTACTCACCTCTCCTTCTCCCACTCCTTTCAGCTGCGGCGGCGCATCTGCATCTGAGCATCTCCTCACTGTCGCGGTCTCGACCCACGGCAGCGTTGGCCATGCGCGCAGTCTCGGCCTCGCGCACGTTCTGCTGAGAGCCCTTGCTGGTTGCTGCGCACTCTCCTCTCCTCCGCCTGCACTTCTGCTGCCTGCTCCTGCTAATCATCGCTGAGAGAAAGAGCGAGAGTAGACAAACTAGCTGTAGCAAATTAGCCTCTCATCCCCAGTCTCCTTTTAAAGATTTTTTTGGCTTTTGGTGCTGCTGAGTGCTGACTCCTGCCGATTGCTTATAAGGGTGATTTTGATTTGGCGTTTTCAAATTTTTGGCTGCTTCTGTGCATGTATATGTCAGGAACTCAGGATGGTACTAATGATTAATGGATGCTTTCTTCTTTAGTGCGAATCAAATGAAGAATGGCGGTGTCATCCATTATTCTTGCTTGAACTATGAACTAAACATACTCCTATTTGAGCACCTGTGCGCAACCTGTAGTTGTCTGTCGGGCACGGGCAACCCGCGGTCGCCCGTGACCCGTGCGGGTGTGAGTTTGGGCAAAGTCTAGACCCGTCGTCACGGGTCGTGGGTTTCTTAACGGGCAAACTTTATTCTCACAGGCACGGGTTTGAGATGGCAAACCCGCTGGGTTTGTACCCGTTGCCATCTACGATGGGACGGCACAGGAACAGCACGGTGCAGTGCAGGATGATCAGGAGGACTCACATCCCTGTGTGCGCAACCTGCTCCCGGCACGCCTGAACCCATCGTTAAGGAGCATTTAACTCCTGTTTCCTGATGGAGTTTACGGCATGGTGCTGACAAGGTGCAGTGCATGTCATCTTTTTGCTTTTTAATCTGGGAGAATTTACGTGTGCGGTAAATGTTTCATCTTGTCCCTCATCAAAAGAATCTTCAAACTGTCTTTCTTGACCTATACTCCCTCCGTCCCTATTAACCGTCGGTGCCACAAATTTGATTGTATTTATAAAAATATGTGTAATATTTTTATTTTCAAATAAATTTGTTAAAAACTAGATTAAAATATCTACCTAATGATGTTAACTTTGTACCATAAATATTAATATATTTTATATATATTTAGTCAAAATTATTTTTCTAAGTCACAAACGACAATAATTTAGAGACGGAGGGAGTACTGTTTAATCTCTGACTATTTGTTCGACAGCTCAACAATCAGTGAAGCAATGAGTATAGAATAGGTGGCAAACTGCTCCACCACCATCTGCATGAGCCATCCAAATTTTCTTGGATTCCTCTTAACTTCCACCCGTTAATTTCAGCGACAAAACCTGGTGCCAAGGGACGATGAATCAACCAGTTGGGAGAGACACCCTTTGTACCATCCTTAGAAGTCATGTTCCCGAAACATTGGGAACGTAGTACGGAACGTGGAACATCATTTTGTGAAAACATGGTACGAAGGGGTATACCTATTTCGTATGTTCCAATCAAAGATGGAACACGTTCCAAGTGTGATGGGAGCGATGTTCCCAACGTTGTTTCTAACGAGGAACGTGTTCCAAATTATTATACTTTGAAATTCTATGTGACACCCATTTATTTGCTTTGACACGCTTAGTTTGTGAGGTGTGCCGTACATGCTCATGCACGTTAGCTAGAGAGCAACCCGATTAAAAAACAAAATCGTCCCGGGCCGTCCCGTATTCCTCTCCTTCCCATATCTTCTCCTTCCGTATCTTGCCGATCTTCTCCTCCACCCGTCGTCCGTCCCCGAGCCCTGCCATGTGCGTCAGCGCGGCTGGCTGGCACGCCGGCCCCAACTGCCGGCGAGTATTAGGAGGCGGGCCGTGGGATTTGTTTGAAGCACGCGGCAATGGGCGATTTACGACGGCAAAGAAGAAGCGGCGATGGCGACGCCGAGCGAGCTAGCCCGGCTGGCTCGCGGCAGACGACGACGGGCGAACCGCAAGCCGGCGATGCGAGGCAGGACCCGAGGAGCGAGCGAGCCTAGCCTTGGTGTCGCGAGGTATGTCCCGGCTTCATGTTCCGCCAGATCGGATCGATGTTCCACACCCATGTTAGGGGCGGTGCGGATCGACGTTCCACACCATTTTGGGACGCTGCCCGTTCGTCTGCCCGGACGAAGTTCCAGACGCTGAACACGCCCACGTTCGCGTTCCCGGCTTCTAAGGTACCATCCCATATCTGAATTTTCAGGTACAAAATATTGCCATGGCAAGTTCATTTCAGCTGGCTAATCAAGATGGGAGGCTTGCAGCCCTGTCATCGTGTAGCCAGCTGCACCTCCAAACTTCTGAAACTTCATAACTCATCACATTATGAGATCTGGTCAGTTATAGCAATGCATGTGTCTGCATCAAGAGAACAGGTGCACAGAAAGGTTCGGAGGTTGCAGGTAGTTTTCCACTCCAGTGTGTTTCCCACAAGTATACTCTTCCGTCCCAAAATAAATACAACAAATCAATGTAAGGTGTAAAATGACCATATTGCCCATCGTCTTTCAATGAGAAAGATCAGATATTGAGTTGTCTTTGTGTGAGAAACTTCTAGAGTCACTTATCTTTTGGTTAGATGGTCAAAATTACATTCTTGTGAGGTGAAATTTGAATCCTATAATCTTTCCTTACGAAACTTGGCGAATATCGAGGCCAGGGAGCATAGCCACGTCGCCGGCTGCTCTCGACCGCCAGATCGAGCATGCGAATGGCCAAGATCGGGCAACCATCGGTTGTTTTGAAAGACCCTGAACTTCGGCGAAATTAACATGAGGTCCGCGGAACAACTCGAAAGTCCGAGCGAAGAACAACGAACGGGCGGCGGCGGAGAGCAGATCGAGGGCCGACAAGGGAGAAGAGGAGACGGAGGAAGGGGTGCTACTGGATCCGCCGCGGCGGGCGAGAAAGCGGACGCCTACCTCCCGGTCGACCTGATGCGGCTCCCGTTCTACCTCGACCTCGATAACGGCGAGCTCGGGCATGCCGCAGCAGGGGAGGACCACCCGCCGCTGTCGCCGCCAGATAGACTGGGCCCCGCGCCTCCAGCCTCGCTGCAGGCTGCGCCCCCGCTCCGACGTTCGTGCGTCGTGCCGCAGCCGCTGATTCGGCGTCTGTGCGTCACTGCGTCGCGCTGGAACCGCTCCAAGGGTCCTCCCGCGCGGGAGCAGCATGCCCCTTGGGACCCTCGCTCCTCGCACTTCACTGCAGCACCGCTGTGAGCCACTGTGGCACTTGAGCAGCACGACAGGGGATCAGAGAGGTCAGAGCAGAAAAAATGGCACAGCGGTCGCGCCTCAGTCAACAGGTGAAGGAGAAACATGACCGGAGGAGGAAGAAGGAACCGGAACGAAAAGAATGGACGAGAGCAAATTGATGATGTTCCTGCTATAAGGAAAGAACAATAGGTCCGCTAGGGCCCATTTTCAGATCCATAACATCCAACGAACATTTTGAGTGAATTTTGGTTGTATTTTTATTGTAAGCTATTAAAAATGTAACTATGGATCCGTACCTCTTGCAAAGTCTCTTCTATTTACTGAAAATCAATTCTGTAGTCCACAGATTTTTACATATCAACCCTAAATTTTTGTCAAAACACCCTTCGGCATTACATGATTTTACACAAAAGGGGCCAGACCAAACAATCCAAGCGAAGTGTCAAGTTTATATCGGCAATGACCATCGATTTTCCAAAAGCCAACACAACAAACTTATTGAAAAGAATTTGAACTTCTACAACAATCACTAGTAATCCATACATTTCTACTAAACGATCCTATGCTTTCAAACTAACCTCAACTTTACATAAATTAACCTTGGCTTAAATTAATGTGGAGTGGCGATGGAAATTGATTCTATATATAATCATGTTACGCTATATTTCAAATGTGCAATTATTGATTAACAAGGTGGACATGCCATCTATTAATGGAGTAAGTTATTTGTGTCTAAATTATAAATATTAGAATGAAATTCAATTCCAAGTATCTAACTGGGGCTTAAGGTATTTATTTACCTTTGAATTCATTATAATTTATTTTGTTTTAGAAATAAGTAAATGAGCTTGTACTAGGAAATGAGAGGTGAACATCGATAAATAATGAGAACATTGAGGAATATCAATACTTGGAAAAAGGTAAACAAGAAGCTAAATAACCAGAACATTGAGCTGCAACGGACGGACGGTGGACCCTATAAATAGAATATCAAGGGTTGCGGTTGACCTCGATCGTCTTCTTCCTCCTCCCATCGCCGCCCCGCGCACTCTAGCCAGCCTTGCACTGCCTTGCGCTCCGCCAATCCATCGCCACTCCGCCATTCGTGCACCGCCGCCGTCTGCGGGCGACGCATCATCAAGACCCCTGTGTCTTTAGATCTAGATCCAACCCTAGCAAGGAAATGGCGGAGGCTCTCCGATCCGGACCCACGCCTTCGTGTGGTGCGGTCGATTGACGAGGCCAAGATCCAACCTTGGTGGACCGTGGGCTCAGAGGCGAGGAGGTGGAGTGGAAGGCGGCGGTGGGAGAGGAGTTCCCGACCGAGAACGTGAAGAGCAGGTCGTCTTCGCGTCGTGCCGAAAGCGTGGCTTCAACCTCCTCTGGGTGACTTCTTCCGGGGTCTTCTACTACTAAGGGAGCCGGTACATCTTGTTCCCAACTCCATCACCGTAGTGTCGACCTTCATCCATTTTGAGGCATATCCGGGGATATCGCCTCACTTTCTTCTTTGGAGACACTTGTTACGTGTGAAGAGTCTTGCAAGAGGTCCGCCGAGGGGCTATGATGTTCCGCGAGGCTCGGGCCTCGTCGTGAGTGGATTGACACATCAGTCGCCTGACAACACCTCAGGGTGGAGGTCGAGTGGTTTTACATCACCGATCACCGGCACTTAGCTGCTCGCCACAAGCCCGTGAAGATTGCTGAATGGGACTTGTCTTCTCGTGAAGTTGATGACATCAAGGAGGTCCTGAGCTGGTCCATGATCTAAAGAACCGGGTGTGACAGGGGTTCGCCGCGAGTCGTTTTGCCGGGTGATTCGATCCGATCAAGCATCGGGTCCACCACGCATATGAATACCGGGGCGCAGACCCCACTCGTGAGGTGGACCGCAAGGTCTCCAAGGAGGAGATGGCAGCTGTGGTGTCCCGGATCTACTCTGGGAAGGTGAAGATCAAGGCGCCCAAGGCACATTCGTCAAGAGGCTAGACCGAAGTCCCGGGACTATTTTAGATCGCTTTTACTTGCTTTGTGATTTACGCCATTTAACCCTTTGGTCATTGGTTGCTGCAGGATCGTGAACGCCGCTTTTGGTGCCCCGCACTCTTCGGGCGAGCAAGACTGCGGCGAGGTCGGACAAGTACCAACCTCCGTGTACCGGAGTATTACTGAGTCCGACTCGGGTGGAGGCCGACGAGGACACCGACATCGAGGTCGCTGACGGCCGGACCGCCCGGAGGCGTGGTAGTGCCAAGCCAGTGTAAGACCGTGGCGGTGGCAGACAGTCATCTCGGCCGACTCAGTTAAGGTCACCGCGAAAGGCCGCGAGAAGAAGAAGAGGAAGAGGAAGACAAGTCCTCCGCCGACGGTTGAGACGCTTGATTCCCACGCCCGCCGTGGAGGTCGAACTGATGAAGAAGATGATGAAGCCATCGAGGAGCCACCGGCCGAAGAACGATCGGTGAGGAGGTCGTTGAGCCCCGCAGCCAAGAGGCGGGTGGAGTTACGCAGAAGACGACGGAGGATGCCCTCCGTCAAGGATTGGAGGCGCAGCCGAAATGTCGCCGCTACGCAGCAAAGTTGCCTCGCTTTGAATAGGCCGCGGGTTTTAGGTCAAGCCTCGTGTCCCACCATCATGAGGTAAGGTCTTGAACACTCGATATCTCTAACTCGTTATTGCCGTGTTTTTATGCTTGTTTGTGTGTGGTGGACAGGAGCCTCGCCGCTGCTCGCTGTGCCCCGCCTTGACGAGGTCGCCCGACCCTAAGGTCGTGGCTCATCATTGGTTGATGATGAGAACGGGCGACCCCACCACCTACCGGCCGATGAAAGGGGCGACCACCGGGCCACGGACTAAGGACGGTGACTCACTACCGCAGATGATGCGGAGGCGGGAGGCCGCGGGAGACGCCGGAACGCCGGCTTCTCCTCGGGTCATTGACGACGTGCATCCCATCATGCAGGCCCGGTGTGATGGAGGAGGACCGGCCGTCAAGGATCGTGCCCAGTTGACCAAGCGCCAAAAGGTCCGGGACATCCGACAGGTACTGATTCTTCTCCGTCGAGCCCCGAGGTTGCCACGACGGAGATTGAATAATACCCTTGGTAGGAGGACATTTTTGACTTAATGAGCATATGCGGTAGTGACCGGCATTGTAACCATCAACGCTGTATTGACGGTGAGTTTACCTCGATGTTTGTTACGACGTGTTGTTGATTTGTTAGCATCGACGAGTTGTTGTGTTATACCGTGCGCTAGCAGATCGTGCGAAGAGGATCGACCGCTGAATAACACCGAGGCGACGCAGGCTGATTATCAACTTGAGCAAGAGCTCAAACAGTTCGAGGCGGTCAGAGAGAAGAAGAAGCTCGAGGACGAGGCTCGCTGAGGAAAAGCGCAAGACCTGTGAGGCCAATGCGCAGCTTCAATGTCGTGAGCATAGGTAAGGTCGAGACTTTATGTTGTTAACCTCTTGTATGAGGTCTTTGTGTTGAGTATCAATTGCTGGATATTTTGCAGACTTCACAAGCGTGAGGAGGACCTCAACAACAAACTAAAGAACACCAAGGAAAAGGTCCTCCTTGGAAGTGACGCTGGAGGTCGAGGCTGGGGCCAAGAGCTCAAGCGCGATGAAAGAAGCTCGACGTGAGTATGCCGATCTCAAAAGCCGGGCTTATGAGAAACGAGCTCGGCAAGACCTTGAGGTCAATCTTGAGGTGGCTTTGAAGTCATTGAATGACCAAGTAACCATTGCATGATATGAGGTGGAGTCAAGGACTCAAGGGTGCCGCCAATTACGCTTATGGAGTGAGCGGTGCTTATTGAAGGGGAGGCCAAGTCTGCTGTTGATCGTCTCATAGAGACCCCGACAGACTCCTTTACGTCTTGAAGGCGACGAGCTTAGCGGCAGCCATCGCGCCGGTGAGGGTGAAGTCGCACTACCCGATGGTGACATGGCCAAGGTCAAGGGGTGCGATGTTGAAAAGACCGCAGCCTGGAGCCGGAAGTTCAAGATGCCGCTATGGAAGTGGCGAACTCCTTGGACTATGAAGGTGATGACGCGTAGTCTTGGACTTAGAGTCGCCTCCTCCTCTTCTCTGGTAAACAATGCTTCTTGATAAATATTTTGTTATGCCTAAGTGAAGTACTTGCCTTGTGCTGTGAGCTTGGTAGTCTTGTAGATGATGACGTGTTGTTTCTTGCCTCACGACCACTACTCACGGAGAGAGGCCGACCCCTCCACCCCGTGGAGGCTTACGTGAGGTCGGTGCGTGAGGAGGAGTCTAGGACTCAGGTCTGGCGACCTTATCAACCAAGCATGCTCGCCGTGACAGAGGGCTTATACCCATTAGGGATGACGTCCCTCAGTCGAACGCACTCTTAGGTTGGCTTTGAGCCAAGCCCCGAGCATGTCGAGGGGGAGGAGTAGGAGAAAATTATAACCCTCAGGTTTTACGACCCATGTGTTGGCTTTAGCCAAGCCCCCGAGCGTGTCGAGGGGAAGGGTTGATGACACGAGAGAGGAGAAGGTAGGGCTCGGCACACAGCAGATGACTGCTTGAACTAATATTTATTTAATCGAAAAAGGTAAAAGAAATACATAGCTGTAATTAAAAAATATTCTACGTAGAATCGTAGATGTTCCACGCCCGTGGGTTTGGCACTCCTTGCCCGTCACCCCATTGGAGGCGATACGTGGATGGGCCGATGACTTCGAAAGGACGATGAAGGGTCCTTCCTGTGGGGCGTAGAGCTTGTGCATGCCGGTCTTCTCGGATGCGCTCGAGGATGAGGTCGCCAACGTTGAAGGAAGTTTCGACAGCTGCGATCGTGATATCCGACGGAAGTTGTTGGTCGTGACGAGCTTGTCTCATGACGGCGCTAGCCTCTTTCTTCGAGGCTATCTAGGTCAACTTGACGTGTTTGCTCGGCTTCTCCTTCCTCGTAGAATTGGATGTGTGAGCCCAAAGGCGATGTCGGTGGGTAATATGGCTTCGATCCAGAGACCAAAAAGAAGGGCGAAAAGCCCGTCATGGAGCCGACGGGTCCTTACACCCCAAATCACGTGTGGTAGTTTCATGCTAACCACCGGGTGGCGAAGTTTGAGGCATCGCCAAAGATACGATCTTTGATAGCCTCAAGGACCATGCCATTGGCACGCCCGACTGGCGTGCATCGAGGGTGGGCGCATCGAGGAGTAGTAGACGTCGATGGTGTTATCCTCGGATGTCCCAAAAGGCGTAACCGAAAGGCCGTGCCTGTGTCGGTGATGATCTCGTTAGGGCACACCGGCGTGTGTTATGTCTTGCATGAATTTTGCCGCTTCTTCCGATGTTACTTCGCAATGTGCCTGGACTTGATCCACTTGGTGAATTTGTCCACTACTAGTATAAACTCAGATCCACCGGGGCCGTCGGAACGGTCCCCATCGAGTCGAGACCCCACATGGCAAAGGGCCATGATGGAGGAATTGTGCTAGGGTCTGAGCCGGGCAGAGTCGCCGTTTGGCAAAAAATTAGCATCCTTTGCACCTCTTCACGAGGTCATTTATACGGTCATGGCTGGGCAAGAGAATCCAGATCGGCACGCCTTATCGGCGTGTTGGCGGATGTCGATGGCGCCCACATTCGCCGTGGATTTCAGCCGAGGTCAGAGACCTTCCGATCGAAGATGCACTTCATCAAGACAGGCGGCAGAGGTGGTCAATCACGACGTAGTTGGCACTTCGCCGTGTGATACGCCACGCTCGCTTTTGTCTTCCGGAACGAGTTGGTCGAGTATGAAGTTCATGAAAGGCTTGCGCCAATCATCTTCTTTTCTCGCCATCGCGCCGCGGGAGGTGCCGAGGCTTGTTCGTGTTGAGGTGAATCTAGACCGTCTGGGTCCAGAGCTTGATTGAAGGCTTGCGTAAGTCTTGGACAAAACGCTCGACTAGGGCTCGCCGAGAGCCTAGTTTGGAGAGTACGTCCCGCTTCGTTGTTGTTTCGAGGTACGTGCAAACTCAATCCTTCAAGTGGCCTTTGAGTTTATGAATCTCAAAGACACGAGGGCATCCATTGTGTCTTTGACGCCGTCCACTCCTTGTTGACTTGCTCGATGACGACCTTGGAATCGCCAAAAGCTAGTAGTCGCTGATGCCGGAGTCCATGAATCGTGAATCGTGGCTTACTCGCCCCATTGTTGGAGGCCTTGTAGTGTATCTCAGGACGACTTGAGCTGTTCTCCCGAGGAGAGATGAGTAATACGCCGCTGCTCCTTCGAGGTTTAGGCACCGTCAAGTACATTATCCGGTGTTCGGCGCGCCTTGGGAGGGGACATTCGATCTCGTCCACTCGGACACAAAGTCCGCGAGGATCGTGATTTGATTGCTTTGCCGAGGGCAAAACTCGATGTCAAACTCTCCAAGCTCGACCGACCACTGACGATGCGCTGGTGTCACGGTTGCCATGGATGATTTCTCCTAGCGGAAACGATTTATGGGACCGTGATCTTATGGGCTTGGAAGTAATGGCGTAAGCTTTCGACGAATCGAGTGCGAGAGCAACTTCGAGGTCAGTGAGTAACGTGTCTTAGCATCGCCAGACCTCGCTCACGTAATACACAAGTCGTTGAACAGATAAGCTCGCTTCTTCTTCTCGCTTCGGTGACGAGAACTGCGGTCACCACATTAGTGGCGGTAGATGTAAAGGAGGAGTGTTTCTCCGGAATTGGTGTCATAAGGTGGTGTCATCAAGGATTCCTTGAGAGCTTTCAAACGCCTTTTGTGCCTTCGTCCCACGAATCTTGTCTCTCGCCTTTCTTCAATAGCTTGAAGATCTTTCTCACGAGCTTTGATGAAACCACCTAGAGCCGCCATCATGCCCGTAAGCTTCATGACGCCTTTCTTGCTAGATGGCTTGACCATGTTGCGTATAGCGTCGACTTTCGCAGGTTGGCTTCAATGCCCCGTGGCCACCATGAAGCCTGTGGAGCAATCCCGAGGAGGTACAATCAAGACACACTTGGCTCGGGTTGAGCTTCCACCGAACTCCGAGATTGGCGAAGGTTTCGGTGAGGTCATGATGAGTCGATCTTCCTCGGTGGTCTTGACGACCACATCGCTCACGAGTCAACGCTCTTCCCGACCGCGACTTCAGGCACTTTTGAATTGCCTTCGATATGTTGCTCCAGCTGCTTTTAGGCCAAAAGTCATGATCTTGTAGCAGAGATGCCATGGGGTGTTATGAATGTTGTTTTGTCTTCGAGTGTGGTGCAGGGCTATCCGTGATATCCCAGTAGCGCGAGGAAGCAGTAGTAGAACACTACCACTGTGGAGTCCACGACCTGGTCAATGCGAGGAAGAGGAAGGGATCTTTCGGGCAAAGGTTTGTTGAGACTGCAATCGATACACATCCTTAATCCACCGCTTTTGGTACAAGGACCGGGTTTGCGAGCCAAACCGGTGTTTACACTCTCTGATGAATCCACTGCAGCCTAAGACCTTACAGACTTCTACTTCTATGGCCTCGCTTTCTATCTTTTGCAAATCCACGGAGCTTTTGCTTGATAGGTCGGCAAATAGGTCCTTGTTTACTTTAAGTGCGTGCTCACCTCTGGGACACCCGGGCATGCTCCTGATGGGCTCCATGCGAAGATGTCGTTGTCCCCGAGGAAACCGGTGAGCGCGAAGTTCCTATTTGGGGTCGAGGTTGGCCCATGACGACTTCCTTGGATGCGTCGGCAGGCCGAGGCAAACCTTTCTTTACTGGTGGACTTGGGTCCAAAGTCGTGTCTTGGCGCTCGGCCTGCACCTCCAGAGTGGTTTGGTCGATCTTGGTCACTCGGGCGACCATGACCGTTGCCTGCACTTTGCATGCGGAGTCTTTGGAGAGCTCGACGGTGGCGCTTTCGCAGGCTTGTAGGAGACCATGATGTCCCCGAGACGAAGGATTCCGTTTGGTCTTGTGCATCTTCATGATGAGGTAGGTGTGATGAGGTATGGGTGAATTTGGCCAAAAGATAGGTCGGCCGAGGATGGTATGGTAGGAGGAGCGAAGTCCGCGACCTCAAACGTTAAGTACTCCGTGCGGAAGTTCTCCTTGTGTGTCAAGGTAACCGCAAGCATACACGACCTATGGGGTATGCAGCCTTGCCGTACAACCCCATAAAAGGGTTCGCCGCAGCGGTCATCTTGTTGAAGTCGAAGTCCATCTTTCTCGAGGCCTCTGTGAAGATGATGTTCAGCCGCCCCATCAATGAGGGTCTTAGGCGTGAACGCCTGGCCGACTATGGGGTTAACGATCACCGGTAGGTCCCGGGTCGTATGTGGACCCAATGATCTTTCCCGGAGAAAGTGATTGGGAACTCACCAACGAGGTTGTGGAGTTTGTTGACGCCCGATCTCCCTTGCGCTCGATCGAGCTGCTCGTTGCTTTTTGGTCGCCACCACCGACGGCGAAGTTGATCTCGGTTGGCTGATTGAAACGCACCATTAGGTTGCCCCTTTAGGTGGTGGTGGTGGAGAGCGCCTTGCGTTGTTGTCGCTGCGTTGTGGTCGCCCCGGCGACGCCGATCATCACGCCGATCATCTCGGCGGTCATCGCGTCATCACGGGCGATCACCCTTCGGCCGCCACGCCCGCCGCTGCGTTGTCGCCGTGACGATCGTTGCGATTTTAGTCGCCGCGTCTCGCCATCGCGCGTAGTCGGGCGATAATCACGCCGATCCTCGCTGCCGCTGGCGACGGTAGGGTCCGCGGTCACGGTAATCACGCCGATCGTGTCGACGGTTACGGTTGTCGAAACGCCGGTCACCGCTCGGGTCGCCATTGTTGTCGCCTGGCCTTCTTGATTCGGAGGGTACCCCAAGGGCACGCTTCACCGCTCGCACTCCTCATGGTATGTTTGGCGTCACGATGGAACCGACATTGGTCGCCCATGACCATGTTGAAGTCACCCTCGAGGAAGGTGGAAGGTCTGGTGGATCTCGCCATGTAAGGCCAGATCGCTTTGCCGACTCGCTTTCCTCCATCATCGTGATCCTCTCCATTGAAGTCGCATCACGATCTTGAGTGTCGACTAGCTTGTCGACGAAGCCATGAGGTCGGCGATGGTGTGAGCGCCGCTTCATGGATCTTCTCAAGAGCTTGATGTTGGTGACTCCTTCTTGTAGTAGGCGATGACGCTCGCCTTTGACACCCGCGAGGGTGTTGGTTCTCAAGTAGCGGTTGGTGTACTCAAGAGTTTCGCTGCCTCATCCGCACTGGCGAGGTGATGAGTGTTACCAGTCGGTTGTAGGTCGCCTCGGTAGTTGGTCGTGAAGAGCCGAGACAATGTTGCCCAAGAGGTGATGCACTCCGGGAGATTGTCGAGCCACGTGGAGTGGCGCTACCCATCACAAGGGGAAGTATCCCGCCATGTGGTCTTCGTTGCCTGGCGTGCGATGTCAGACATTTTGAGCCATATACTTGGGTCGAGCGACCATCGATTTCTCGATAGTGGCTTGAAGTCTTTGGGGTATCCGATCGTCCGAGACGCCGAGAACGCAGGGAAGTTGTTGACCGCACCGGCTTGCCGACGGGCGAGGCCGGGATGACGATGAGAGGTCATCGGAGGGCCGTCTTGTCGCATCGCACGTGAGAAGTTCTTGGTCATGCATGTTCCGCAGTCGCTGCTTGGATTGGATTGTTGGCGCGTTGAGGATCGGGGACCCCATTGACGCGTCATAGTTAGCACGACGTGCTATTCCACTTCATCTCGTATCCGCCGACGCGCTTCCTTCAAGATGGTTAGCTTGTACCGTGGAGGTTGGGCTCTGCTTTTGCCTTGGGTTTGCAGCGCATTTGCTTGAGCGCGCAAGATTAGTACATTGTTGGCGGCAGCATTGGCCGGAGCATTAGCGGCAGCTGGCGCAGGTTGGCCGGCTGTACCACTGCACTTCACCGCCTTCTTCGTGCACCTACCAAGAGGAGCGTTGGAGCGACGCTGCCGAGGGTTGTCCGACCTACTCCCCGGAGTAGGAGCTTGCACCGATCTGCTGCACCGGGCCCCGCTTCTTCAACCGAGCGTGGCGACGCGGACATTAGCTTGGAGACGCCAGACGCAGAGTGTCCTCAAGCTGATTTAGTGCAAGAGCGGCTCCCGTTGGTTTGAGGAGAGTTGTAGACTTCAAGGCCATCTTGCTCAAAGTCCCCGAGGAGATCTCTCGCACGTAGGCGGTTCCACGAGGCTCGCTATGCTTGTTGAGGAGCCATCGAGCCGCGGTGCTTGCGCCCCGTTGTTGACGACGTTGCCTCCGTTGGTCGCCGCGCCTTGTCCCACATTAGTCGCGGCTGCTTCGATTTCTTGTTGACGACGCAGCTCGTGCGCATGCTGGCCTCACGCGTTGTTCATCCGCTTTCTCCATCCCGAGGAGGTACATCCGCAGAGACAACCAAGACCTCGCGATCCGAGTCTCAACACTTCTCCCGGATAGTTCGGGAGATGGTCGTGGCGCGATCCGAACGCGAGGCGATCCGGGGACGCCTTTGCTGATCCGGCGATGGGCCGCAGAAGAGGTCGTCAAGCTTTTGAGGACACGGCACCGGGCGAGCCGTGGTGTTGGGATTCTCGTGGATAGGGCAGGTTCGCCGAGGTGACTCGCGTTTCCACGATCCGGTGTCTTGGGTCCGATTCGATCCGGATCTTGCGCTTCATGTAGCGGGATGCCGTGAGCGCCCGCAAGCCAAGAGGCATGCGGATGATGATGAGGTCCCGCGAGGGCGTTTGACGCTGTCGCAGATTTTGATCGTGTCGAGAGCATGCCTTCAACACGATCGATCCCCGCGATCAGGTCGCTAGGAGTGGGTGGTGGGATTCCGTCAACGATCTGTCCCGATCCGCTGGTCGAGGTGACCGCTGTTGCTCGATGACGGAGGCGCGAGCGGTGGGTTTCACGGCATGGAGCCAAGCGTATGTCGACGGGATTGGCGAGGATGTCCGCCATGCTCTCCGGAAGATGACGCTGGTCGAAGCCATCGAAGTTGCACGAAGAACCTTGATTCCCCTACCGGGCGCGCCAACCGCCGATGGTGAGATCTAGACAGCCCAGGGGTGTTAATCCTCGTGGTTTAGTTGTTCGGTGGTGGAATCTAAGGCTAAGAACTCAAGGTTGTGCAAGAGCACACGGAACACGTAGAACACGGCGAGTTTATATCTGGTTCGAGCCTCCGAGAGTAAAACCCTACGTCCGCTTGTTGGTGTAGATTGCTTGAGGATTGCGATTGATACAAGGTCGCCTCGTCCGCCTTTATATTGGCCAGGACAAGGTCGGTTCCTCACTCTGTGTCGGATACGACCAGTGAGACCTAAATCTAGGTGAATACAACACTTGCCATTATCCGTCGATCCGCTTTGGTCGAAATCCACCGATGTCTTGTCTTGTACGCCAAGTCTTGAGGTCGTGTTGAATTAGGTCGCGGGAATCTTCCGAAGGTCTTCAGAGGTCGTGTGGCTGCCAACTAGGTCGGTTGGGCCCATTCATGTCTCCGTAGGCCGAACCTACTTGTCAGGGACACGTGAGCTTGGTCGGTGGGGACCCAAGGGTACCCATGTCTCATGATTGAAAGAGAAGATAAATCGTGATTGAAGTTTTGTCACACCAAAGATTGCATCTTCCCTAACAATACATATATCCATCTAATACATATATGTACCTCTCATCGAGAGGCATGAATATTTTACATATTCATATGTACCTTCTAGAAAGCAGCAAGATGAAATAAGACAACTATAACATTAAACTTAGTCAAATTTAGGTACATTGTATCGATCAGATATTAAACCAAGCAAAACATTAGCAAAATCTCCTACAGCACACTACACACAACAGGCACGACGACAAGCGAAAACATGCCAAAGGGTAACATCAACGGTCAGAACATGAAACTTGCTTAAAAATATAAAGAAACTATGATGTAACTGGATTTGTATAGAAAAACAAGCCCCGTCCATCGGCCATTCGCGGCAACGCCGAGGCTTTCTAGTTTCATTTATTTTGGGACGGAGGAGTACCGTAAGCTCAAAGCAGTGTTGTCCGGATCTGTTCGGTGATTTTCAACAATGTGGTCATAATCTAGATGTAGATTTTATGCTTGGCATCTGTCGTTGTCCATGAACAACTTGGGCACTGTAGGATTATGTGTGTGGTCATAATCTCAGCCTGATTTTATGGATTGATTTTGGATTTGGATTTGGATTTGGATAAAGCCATGTTTAAGAGGTTTGGGTTAACCTAAGAACAGATGGCTCAGTTTGGTGGAAGGTGTGTGATCCAGGTTCATGTTCTCTTTGGATAGTATCTGCGTGTCCCTTTTCATTTTAATAAAGTGATACCCAGTTCCTGGTATCCTCTCTGTCACTCTGTGTTTACTGTTGAGACATTCATGGAAGGAAATCATCCTAACTGGAAGTCTGAACTACCTCTAAAACAGGATAACTACTCACCCTGACAAACGAAGAGTCAAGTATTTACCTTTGCATTGTATCAAGGTCATCTATCAATCAATCAAATGAAAGTGATATTGAAGTTTTACCCCTTTTGCCATATGGTTAAGCTCAACGAGTCTTTCGAGGTGTGTTTTCAATTTGATTTTCAAATTTGAATCAAAAATTTGAAAAATAAAAGAAAATTGCTAAAAATATTTCAAGGTGTGTAAAATCTAATTGTAAAAAATTTCAATATTAGTGCATTTAGTATTTTTTTGTCGCTTAGAAGTTCAACCGCCAATATTTTCTTTTCTTTTGGTTGAACTTAATGCCCGTAAAGTATACTAAATGAACAAATATTTGAAAAATTTTGACACCATTAAATTCTACACACCTTGAAGTATTTTTGGGATTTCTTTTGAAAATTTTTCCCAGAATCATGGTTTTCTCCTGGACCGGCCGGCCGGTTAGGTGGACCTCGGCGGGCAAAAAGGCGGCTGCAGCAACTCTTGTCTATATCTATGGGGAAGAAAGAAAGAGAGAGGGGATAGGTATTGACCAAGGGACCCCACTTGAGGGCAACCGGTCATTTTTTGAATCGGACGGAAGCAAACGCTTCCCGAATTTTTATAGAAGAGAGAAGTTGACCAGTTTATAAAGAAAACCGGGCAAAACCATATAAGCGTGGTCGTCGACCGCACAACTAGGGAGCAGAACCTCGAACGACTCGGTCCGCAGACCATACAACTAAGCCTCCGGTGGGTTGGATTGGGACCTCAACACGCACCGCCTCAACTCAACAACTCATCGGTCCGGATTGGGACATCGACACGATCAACTCAAACAACTTCATAAGGATTGATCCGATTCGGATTGGGACATCGATCCCAAGGGTTTCCCACAACTCGCTCGCCGCGACGCGAGCCACCACACACAACCAAGAACCACAACCTCTTCTCCCCGCTCAAAGGAGAAACTACTACCTACCAAAACTATACTTTTTTTTCTCTTTTTTTCACAAAGAAAGAAAGAAGAGAAGAGCGCCCTCACGCGAGCGCCCACAGAAGTACCATGTCGACGACGACACCGTCGACCCTAAGCGAGCCTGTGGTAGGCAACCGGGATGCCCGATGTCGCCCAACAAGGGAATGACGCCGCGCCTAACGACACCGTTCGACCGAGTCGAGGAAAGGGTTTTCACCCGCATCGCCGCCGCGGCGGTGCAAATGGCGGCTCCATCAAACCTCGCCACCAATACCGCCGAGGAGCCACCGCACGACCGCCTCCCAGGCACACCACGGTGCCAGCAGGCTAAAATCGCACAAGGACCAAGGCCGGCCATGCCACCAAGGCACCGCCGACCGCCATCGCCAACACCCGGGCCAACCATCACGGAGAAGCACCGCCAGAGGACCCGACGCCGAGACCATAAGGCGGTCCGGCCACGAACGCAGACCACCACGTCATGGAACGGGCGTGGCCGGACCGACCGACCGCCCACCCATCGCGCCGCCCCGAGCAGGATCACATCGAGGGCGGACCGGACGGACCCACCAGGAGGCCGCCCGCCGCATGGTCCCGCCCCGCCACACACGGGCGAAGCGTGGGGCAGACAGCGGCGAGACGCAGAGGGCACCGGCCAGCTGGCCGGCGCCGTCGAGCCCATGCCGCGCCAGGCCAACAGCCGCTGGTCCCCGCCGTCGCCGCCACCGCGGCCGCCACCAGCGAGGCCACAGAGCAGATCCGCCCCTAGTGCGGATCCGCCACCCTGTGGATCCGGCCGCCAGCCGAATCGGCAACCGTCGCCATGGGAAATGGAGGAGCCGGACGCGAGGGAGGGAGGAGGATGGGAGGGAGGAGAAGAGGAGGGAGGCGGGGCCTCGCCGCTTCCTTGCGGCCGGGCGGCCACCCGCGCGAGGAGGGCTGGAGGCGTTGGAGGTGGCGGCGGCGGGGTCTTGGTCACGCCCGAGCGGACGCGAGGCAGGATGCTGTTTTAAACTGGTCATTTCATCTGTCTATTTAACACTGCACCATCCGTTCGAAAATGAACGGAATGGCTCATAAGATAAAAGAGTTCAGGTGGATGGCACGTGGGTGCGGCGAACATTTTAGTGACATACAGGTCGATGTCATCTTTCTTGATGGCATACAGGTAAAGACTCAACGACAAACAGCAGCCTCTGCTTTTGCAACGGCTTGTGGTCTATGTCTGTTCTCACTTGGCTGCTGTATTCTCTCATCAGTGTGATCCTCACCTGATCATGTCCGGTGCAAAATTCTGTTCTTTTCTTAGTACAATGATACAAAGCTTTCCTGTGTATTCAAGAAAAAAATCATGTGATCTGAAAGCAAATAGAATCCATATGCAGTAATTTGGGTTTGGAGGATGGTGTCATCCTTGGGAACCTATACCTGCTTGTATTCGAATCCCCATTGAGCTGCTCTTAAAATAAAATCAGTTTCAAATCCAATCACGGAAACAAATCACCATTCACCAACCATGCTGTATGTAACCAGCAAAACCCATCCAAATTGAATGGCGTCAAATCTTCTATCAACTGCAGCATCTAACTGGCTTATGGGACTACCTAACCCAAATTAGGCAATGAAAATAAACAAAGAGTACTGCATCATGGTACACTGAACACAGGATTGAAATAAGTACAATGAGTCTCTAAAACTCCATTTAGAAAAGTTTGAGGCTTGAGAGAAGTACAACATAATGCAGCTAAGATAAAGCACACAATAATCAGCAATAGGATCAAATTAAAGGATGTTTAAGGCAATAGAGATTCTTGACACCATTATTGCAAGAAGGTATAATTATAGGCTCAGACAATTACCATTATTTCACGAACAAACAACTCTCAACAGCAGTAAAGTACAGAATCCTGATGTCTCCTCACTCAGGCACAAACGAAAATAAATGGAACCCTTATTATCAGCGGGTTGACAGTGTGGCGCTTATTGGACGCCTAATTGGACTGCCCCAGCTCCTACCTTCTATAGTTTTATGTTAAGAAAAAGCAGATACACACAATCTAGGTATATGTTATTACATCATTGCTGAAGGTTTTAGAAAACAAAAAGCTACACGCTGGCTGTGAAAAGCCTTGTGATGCCTTACACATCCCTCCTTATCTAGAGCGCACCATTATCGGTTCAACCGTGTCTTCAGTTGACAACGTAGCCAACTTCACAGGACCTTAGCAATGGTTGACCGCTGCTTGGGATCCGAGTGACTGCAGTGAAGGCCGAGACGCAGGAGCCCATCGGCTTGGGCATTGTTGAAGCCACCGGCAATCTTCAAACCCTCATTGACCGCCATGGAGCTGCCGTTCTCTGTGGAGCCCCTGACCCACTCGACCAGCGAGCTGCATCCCACCGGGAGACCATCGCGGTCAGATAGGCGCCGACCACACACGATCTCCAGCATGACGACGCCGAAATGGAGCATGAAGGCTCGGGAGGCTCTGTTGCGGAGCATCAGGTGGGTTCGGCCACAACATCAGTGACCCCAACGTCGTCGTTAAGTCACCTACATGCTTGACCAGCAACTTGGAGTACCTGAAATCAGTGAGGCGGGCTCGTAACCCGCTTGAACATGGTTCGAGCATAATGTTGGAGGCTTTGACAGCGCCATGGAAGACCTGGCACTTGTGCAGCTGGTGGAGGCCCCGTGCAACATCCTTGATGATGTTGTAGCACAGGGCCAAGGTCAGCACGGCTTGGCGGCGGCACCCTCCTTATCGAAGAGCTTGTAGTCGAGGTTGTAATAGTGCATCCGGTCGTAGACAAGGTACAACCGCCCCTGGTGCAAACAGTATCCTGCAGGTGTGTGATTTATTTAGTATGAAAACTAAGCATTTTCTGGCACAATCTTTTGCTTTGCTTAAGGCAGGCTGACCTGGAGCTTCTGCCCAAATCAATAGAACTCTAGAACAGCTAAACATTTCCTGTGTACCGACTACCGAATTGAAAAGAAACAATATGTTGTATATAGGAAACTGCAGATTGGTACCGAAGAGAGCGACGAGGTTCCTGTGCTGAAGGAAGTACTTCTTCTGTCTAAGATCCTCACGAGCTTGCTTGCAGTCTATGATGTTGTTAAACATTTTTATCGCCACTTCTTGGTTGATACCGTCGTCAAAGACATGGTCCCCAGTGTACAGCACGCCGGTCTCGCCTCGACCCAGCTCGTTCCCACTGTCAAAATTTCTGGTCGCATCCACCAAGCTCCCATAGCTGAACTCCTTGAGGGACCTCTGTGATACCGATGAGAAGTCTGGCGGCAAGCGGTGTCCACCGCCGGAGGTGGTCCTGGCCGCCAGACAGACAGCGGGGATGAATTCGTAAGCGTAGCCTGCGGGATCCTCGAGAGCTGGGGCCTTGATGACTCCACCGAAGTGCTCGGGCTGCGAACCATCGTGGGATGGACTTGGGATTATCGTGCTCCAGGTCCAGGACACGCTGGGCCTTGCTGAAGACCTTGCTGAAGACTCTGCTTCGGTCCTCCACCGCCGCCTCCTCATCCTCCACCGCGTGCCCGACCGGTCGGCTTTGGCAGCACAGCCTGCGCACAGCCAGGCCAATAACCACGCCGAGCAGCAGTGGCGCGAGCACAATGATCACAATCAGCCACCATGGCAGCTCCATGAATCAGTCAAGACCCAATCAAAGGTATCAAGCTGGTGTGCTGGGGTGGAAAATGCTCTGCTACTACTTTAATGCTGACATGAGGAACTTGTAGTACTTGTCGACCTGGGTGACAATAAAGATGTGGCTTCCTGCGGCAAGCGTGAGCAGAATCGACAAATGTGTTTGGCGGCAAGAGGTAGGTTTTGTCTATTCATTTGATGCTGCAAGGCGACTTACTTGTCTGTGGTGTCTTGGGGTATCAGTTCAACAAAAAAAGAGGGGTTGACAAGCGTGTGCTTTTCTCTAGGTTCGAAAAATAGTACTGCCTGCTGGCGTTCTTAGCCCTTATCGAGCATTCGAGCTAATGCAGCTCTATATTGGGCTGTTGTGCATTGTCTGCATCATTCATAGAACAATGGTAGTGGATATCATTATTGTTGCCATCTCGTTAGAGTCCACTTCACAATTTGTTCCAATTCTTAGGCCGGGTCTGTTTGGGGAAAAAGGCTTGCATGAAACTTATTACCACAACAAAATCAATTACCATGGTATTGAGAGAGCCCACTCTCAGGCGCGACCTTGTTGTCTCCGACGTCATTGGAATTTTCACATTCGTAAATCACAAAGCTTACACATCTTGCTTATTGGCCTTTTCAGTGTCAGACTCACACTGTTTGGTCCTTATAAGTAAGGACTGTAACGCCCTTCCCAAACCCACACATAGATGTACGCACCCTCATTTCGTAGCGTTACCTAGCCTGGATTAACTGCAGTTCGTGCAAAGCAGGTATGACCGTACTTTTCCTCGTGATCAAGTAGTGTGTATATCTTTCTTTTTCGTCCTCAATCTAGATGAGTTGGTGGTTTGGACTTCAATTTGGTTCGAATAAAATATAAATGAGTTGCTATGTCTCAATCATAGCTTCAGTTTGAACTTTATTTCTAGAATTTACACACGTGAAGCCGTGAACTTTTTGAAGTTTTAGGAGGTGATTCAAATGCTCCATATCTGTAATTCTCAAAAAAAAAGCTCCATATCAGTAAAATTGGTATAAGCCATGAACCATAATAATTTAACCTTTCTTAAGTATCATGTTGAATTACTAAGAAGTCATGAGTACACTTTTTCATGAAACACAATAATGCATGCATGCAAACTGATCCCATGATGTATGCATGCAGACCCCACCAATATTAACACCTAAAAGAGAATGAGCCAATTAATATCGAGAGAGATAAGTCACCATAAACGTCTCTATTATCGATGGGTATGTTGCAAGGCTTCCCAAGTGGACGTGTTTGACCACAAGGAACCCTAACACCAATGGAGATACCCTAAGTTAACTAATTTGTATGAATTTGTTGTGAGGTATCAAACAAAATCGTTAAGTTGGCTTGTATAAGCTCAACTTTGATTTGTCTTAGAAATGGAACTGATGTAATGGTCATAAGAATCATGGATTCTAATCTAAAATGAATCTAGCAAGATGATATCCTGGCAAATAGCATGGTTAGACCCAAAACATGTCTAAGACCTATGTATGTACCACTCATGTGCAGGTAGAGCGAGCACACCACGAATTTGTCAAACACAAAGGAATATAACAAATTCAAGTACTTGAAATCTGAGGTACCACAATACTCATGCAAACAGACCTGTGAAATGAGGTCAACAGTCGATTCTACCTTTTGCCTGCGTTTGATCATGTGTTTTACAGGCATTTATACCTCTTATAATTTTCATGCCTAAAAGAGAGCATTATATTATCACTAAAAGGAAATATATATAATAGAAGGTGAAATAAACACGTAGGTCAAGGGTTTTCCAATATGAAGTTGCTATTTTGCATTATTATGCCTTCTTATCCAAACCTTTTATTATTTTCATTTCGGTCTCAGTTTCATAAATTGAATGCAGGAGGAGCCAATTGTTAGTTTGCGTCACCTAATCTACCAGGAGTAACATATGAAAGTTGAAATCAAGAACAATGGCGCAAGGTTTGATACTGATTGTGCTTCAAAAGATCACAACTACACTAGGAGGGGCTGCAGTAACTGCACTTGTTTCAAAAGTTGGGAAGTAGCCAGCATTATACTTGAAGCAGAAAGCATCATGAAGGAAATCGAGTGAATTTGAGATCATGCAAGCCTTCATAAATCAAGTAGATCGAGACACTGGAAGGCACCAGATCCTCGAAACCTGGCTGAAACATGTAAGAAAGGTTGCCTGTGATGTTGAGGATATCATAGATGAATATTCATTTCTCCTGGGTAAATGGCCAATCCAGAAAGCTTCCTGAAGAAAGCATTTCATAATTCTAAAACATCAAAACCTGGAACAACATCGCTTCTCAGCTAAAACATGTGAAAGCTCGCCTCAATACCTAACAGTTATGAAAGAGAGATATGGCATCATGATATCAGGAAATGGTGTTGGTTCATCAAGCCATAATATTACGGCAGCTTTACTTGTCTGATGCTTCCTACTTAAATGATGATGATGATGATGATGATCATAGGGCATGAAATTGAAGTGCAGAAGTTAGCACAGTGTGTAAAGGACGATGCTGCTGATCGTACAGTTATCTCCATCTGCGGAATGGGAGGTTCAAAAACCAACCTTGTAAGCAGCCTCTACCAAAACAAGAAATCAGAAATACGTTTCATTGTTATGCCTGGATCACAGTATCAAAGAATTATCTTATTGAAGACCTTTTGGGCAAAGTCATGAGACAACTTGATGAGTCGTACAGACATTGTACATCTGATTACAATGATTTGGTGATGAGGATCCAAAGTTACCTCGGAAACAAGAGATACCTTATTATTTTGGACGACATGGAATAGAGATTGTTGGCCATGCTTTGATCTAGTTTTGTGAAGAACAAGTGCAAAAGTAGAGTCATCATTACTACTCGCATTGAAGGTGTTGCCTCATTAGCTCTGGATGATCACACTATCAAAATTGGCACCCTTTCGGACGAAGAATCATGGATGCTCTTTAGTAAAAAGGCATTTTCAAAAGTCAGCCCACCAACATGCCCTGAAGGACTAGTTCCATGGGCAAAATGATATTGGTGAAATGTCAAGGCTTGCCCTTGCTATTGTTGCTATAGGAGCCTTCTATCTTGTAGAGATATGGAGGAACAAGAGTGGCGACTGTTCTATAATCAACTCAATTGGCAACTAACAAATAATCGAGAACTCTCCTCGGTTTCACGTGTTCTAGAATGTAGCTTAAGTGATCTTCCAAGCCACTTGAGGAACTGTTTCCTGTACTGTGCCTTATTTCCTGAAGATTACCAAATACGACGGAAGTGGATAATTAGATTGTGGGTAGCAAGGTTTTAGAAGATCGAGGAACTGAGACAACACTGGAGGAAGTTGCTGAGGACTACCTCAGGAACTTACTCAGCTCATTGATTCAAGTAACTAAAAGGAACGAATTTGGAAGGCCAAAGAGATTTCAGGTGCATGACCTAGTCAGAGAAATGGCACTGACCATATCAAGAAAAGAGATGTTTGCTCATATGTAACCACAGTATAACAGACATTGGTGATGTGGCAAACCGTGTATCAGTGCACAGTGGGGGCAGTCTATCAGCCAGGTCCATCTTCACAGCATCTGCGCTCATTTTATTGTTTGATAAACAAGTGTCTATTCTATGGATCAACGCTGCTTCATTGAATTTCAGACTGTTAAGAGTCTTGTGCCTCAGATATTCCTCCTCACGGATATTCCTGATGCCATTACTAGTTTATTCAATCTACACTATCTTGATTTATCACGTACTAAAGTGAACAAGGTCCAAAATCCGTGGCAAGGCTCAAGAAACTACAGACATTGCACCTCAGGTTTGCTCATGCGGACTTACCGCCTGAAATAACCATGCTCACAAGCCTTCGGCACCTGTCTGTCAGTAATGATATGCATGGCACCTCGATTTCTGGAAATATCTGCAGACTCAAGCATTTGCAAACTCTCCGTGAGGTGAAAGCCAATAAAGATCTAGCTCGAAATCTTGGCTATCTGACACAGCTAAGAAGCTTAGGCATCACTGGAGTCCTCAAAGCTACAATGAAGATCTCTGGGCCTCCATCATGAAGATGACTGTTCTTACAAAATTGTCTGTCGGAACTAGTGGTCAGAATGAAGAAGCCTTAATTTGCAAAACTGAGACCCCTAGGAGTCTGGAGAAACTTTATTTGACTGGCAAGGTGGTAGATGGAACGTTTCCCCAATATGTGATGGTTTTCAGAAGCTTAGGGTCCTAACATTGCGCTGGTCCGGGCTGGAAGAAGATCCCATCGAGTTGTTATCTCAAATGGTGAATCTTGTTTACCTTAATCTTTATGATGCGTATGATGGGAATCCTTGGAGTTCTGTTCTGGATGGTTTCCAAAGCTGAAGCAACTCCACCTTGGAATTTGGAGAAACTGTCATCAGTTCAGATAGAAAACGGCGCCATGGCAAACTTAGCATACCTAGAGCTTCGTGAGCTGCAAAGTCTTAAAGCCGTGCCTGAAGGCCTGAAATACCTGAGGTTGCTTCAGCACTTGTATGCAAGGAACATGCCAGGAGACTTTGTGGAGATGCTAGAGGAGATTGCAAGGAATTTGTTCAGCACATCACCAACATTGAATGTGTGAGATGATAGAGAAACTGTAAGAGCAACTCTAACAGTTTCTCTATTCTTCTAATCAAATTTGGAGTTTGAGCCCTTTGTAAAAGTAGAAAACTCTAAATTTATACGAGCATTCAACAGACTAGTAAAAATACATACCTAGTGCCAGGCCCACCGGACGGAACAAAAATCCTAGCCACCGACCCTTCGCTCCCGACTCAGGTCATCTTGCCTGCTGTAGCCGGCAGGAAAATCAACAGGTTGTGGCCGACCAAGAAAATCAAGAGGGCCAGTACGCGACTAAAGACGTTGCCAACATTCTGTTTTTAATTTGATTCGAAGAACTCTTGGCCAAGAAAATCAACAGGCTAGTGGAACTAGGTCGCGGCCTGTACATGGCGGAGGCGCGTCACGCGACAGCGGCGAGGTCGTCCGGGCACAGAGATGCGTCGGCGTGGGGAGGAAATAGCTGCGTGGGTGCGCGGGAATCGATTTGGCGCCACGAAGGAGGGTGGGAGTGCTCGATTCGCGCGGGATTGCAGGGATTGCGAGCCGGAGGGCCTCGCCAAAGAACGCGAGCGGCCGGGAGAAAAGGCGAGGCGGATTGCGAGGGGAATTTTGCGAGCTGTTGGAGAGGAGCTCTAATGCTATCAGTCTGCCCAACTACGTCAGTGTGTTTTTTCAGAGTTGTGATGAACTAAAATACACGCAGTTCGTGTGGATGGAACTATAACCAGATTGACAGAATCACTACTAGAAAACAGGTATTTGTACCGGTTCATAACCCTCATTTGTATGCAGTATTGAACGGTACAAAGCATCATATAAATATGGTTAAGCATTTGTCAAGGTATCCCACCCGCAAATGTGAATATTTGTGTTACGCCCGGTACAAATATGATTTCGCTCATCTCTCCGCGGTCCGCGTTCCCTTCCCTTTTCTTTTCTTTCCTTTCCTTTTCTTTTCTCTCTTTTCTCATCTCATCTCATCTCATCATCAATTCATCAGAATCACAAGAATAACAACACAAACACAAGATTCACATCTCATCTCATCTCATCTCATCACAATTCACAATTCACAAGATTCACATCTCATCACGATTCACGGTACAAATCCGATTCACAAAATCACAAGAACAACAACACAAACACAAGATTCACATCTCGAAACATGGCGCGGAAGGCGTGCCTGTGTATTGCTGTGCCGGCTGCGTACGGGCGGGCGCGTATTGTCACGGCTATGCGTGCAATCCTCCGATCCTCCTCGATCGGCACGAGCAAGAGATAGAGAGAGGTGAGAAGGAGAAAAATCGGAAAATGAATGGGAGAGAAGGAGAGTGGACAGTATTTTCTAAGTGTTGGAGACACTAGATGAGATGGACGAGAGGAGAGGTGATTTTATTTGTATGGAGGTGTTGCATGTCAGGTACAAATGTGACTATATTTAAATGGTGTGTCTTGGCGGTACAAATGTGTTGACTCACATTTAATGTGGAGCCACCAATGTGTACAAATGTGAATATTGTCTGGGTTGGATCAGCCCCACTGCCTGTGAGAGGAAATTTGTGTGGGTTGGTGGCTCCAACCGGGTACATCTCATCATTGTACCGTGGGCAAAATACTTACAAATGAAAAATCGAGCTTGAGATATATATGCGATTCTCTAGTAGTGAATGCTCCACTACATTCTTAATCCGGTGGCTTTCTTATTCTGCTAGTTTGTTTGTGTCAGGATATAATGTTTGTAATCCATCTTATGTACACACATGCAGGTAAAATAAGCAAACTTGATTTCAACTTAGTGTGCAGTCATAGAGACCAGAAACTATTCCTTTCTATAAAAGAAAACTTAAGAGAAAAAGGCGATATTTTCGCGGACAAGAAATTTCTTTCTGGAATTTAGACTAAATAATGCAAATGAAAAAAAGCACTGAGAAATAATTTACTGGTGACATGTAAATATATTACGCAAAGAGTTTTGCTCAGTAGTCCTTTCAAACAAATTTGCATGAAAATTAAAGCATCCACGTCATTAATCACCAATTAATCTGGAATGGGTACTGTTTGGACCCGACCCTACCCGCGCCCTAATCCAACCCGAAGACCATCCAGTCCATTAGCCCATGGAAGGTGACGCAGCTCAGAATTCATTCACGATCTAGACTGCCACACAGCGTTGGTGACTCTTGTTTTTTTTCTCTATTTTTCCCATTCACCGAGCGGCGGCGGCGGCGGTGCTCTTCACCAGGCGGCAGCGGCGCCCTTCACCAGGCGCTGTCTGTAGCGCGCGAGCGGGATTCCCGAGTCCATCTCAACGGCAGCGGCAGAGGCAAGGACGACTACCTCTCCCTGAGTCGTTGACCTACGAGTTCCAGAGTCCATCTCGACGGCGGCGGCTGCTGCAATGGCGGTGACCCTTCCCTGATCCGTGGACCTACGATTCCCGTCCCGGGGTCGATTTAGACGGCGGCAACACATCTAGGTGTTCCGCAACAGCGGTGCCATCCGGGTATGTATCTCGTACCCTTCCTCATTCATTCCAAAGATTTCATCATTTCTTCTTCATGTAGATTACTGCTACAAATATGAGAGTAATTTGTCGCTTTAGTGTAGCGCATTGTAATTGATACACTTAAATTTATCATCTTTTCGAGTGAAACAAATGAAAATTTTCCTATGGTTGCAAACATAAAAGAGCACACAACAATGTTCAATTTATTGTTTCCAGTAATGATGTGCTAATCACTGGCAATGCACTCAAAGAGTTGGCTGGGTCTTTGGTACACCCTCAGCTTTTAATTTTTTTTTTTAATCTAGAAGACAGGTCAAAGATGAGATACCGTTTATGGACATAGCATTTAAAGTTTTACCTGATAAATTATTACCTGTCGAGAATCTGAAACTCTGGCTTCTTATTATTCATAATTACTACTCCTATCCAATGTTGTAGCGGACCTCTTTTGACATGAAAGGGCATAAAGAACTACAATGTTAATGGAAATTAGTTGCATAATTTTAATGTATTTCAGTAAACTTCATTGTAGGATAAACTGGAATATACTTTATCATAAGAAAATATTATGGAGCCAATCTCCTGAAGAAACTCTTGTGAGATTGGATTGTCATATCTTTCTGCGTTGTAGTCACATGCTGTAAAATTGTACAATGCAGGGCATAGAAACCTACTATCACGAAATTGAGGTTGTAGAATGTTGGATGTGTAAGCATCAATCTTCGAATGTGTATTTTGTGTTTAGATACTTAACCACTGCATTTTGTTGACAGATCAACTCTTGATTGCCATCAGATTTGTGACGGCCTGAGTCACCTGCATCTTATGGTATTGGTGCCACCCCTCATCAGCCGTGTCAAGAGGCAAATCAGCATGCGCAGTTCAGGCTCTGTTCGGTTGCCGATTGCCATTGAGTAATCTTGTTGCCATTCAGTCTGTCAGTTAACTCAGGATCTGAAAAAGGCTGGTGGGAAGCATGCTGTTGGCCAACTGCAATTTATGTTTTCAAATCAAGTCATGTATGACTTGGCTGTTAATCTTTTCAAGGTTTGCTCAACAAGGCATCCTAGATAATTTGGTAACCATACAAGTGCACAGCTTTACCTGTAACCTTTTATTTGAAGTAAACATCTGTAACTTCATAGTACATGCCTTTCTTTATTGTTGATTTCACAAGCATTAAAGATTGTTCATGTACAAAGTAAAGATGCTTTAGCAACTGGCCGAACAGGTTGTCGATGATATCGAAGGTCATCACCAATCTGAAGTCATTTCATTGGAGCAGTCCACTCTGTAAATGTTGGATTTACTCAAAATTGTAGTCTGTGGGCGCCACCACTTTTAGCATGCTATTTAACACTGTCATGAAATTGGCAATTTTACCAAACAACAGAGGACCACCAATTTCTAGTCAATAGTCACAAACCAAAATGCCAGCACATCGCTATGGCTATTCCGGCAGGAACAAAGGACTGGAAAAACAGTCAACACAGGGCAAAAAACCAGATGGATAGGTCACAATTGACATAACACTAACACCACAAATGAATTCACACAAATGCTAGCTTTGACAGCAAACTAGCAGATGATCCAGTGCAATACTACAGATAGAAATAACTGAAGTTGACATCTCTAATTAAATAAATTTAGCCAAGTCCTAAACACCCTGGATCAGTGTCCCACCAGCGTGTCCTCCACTGCAAAAATAAACAATAATGTGAGATGTCAAATTATTCAAGAATGTAGCAAACAATGCGATAAGAGTATTGCGTCATACCCTCAGTTATAAATAGGCGCAAGCTGCTGTTCCAATAACATTCAATCAGCTCCGATCCTACAGAGAGGAGCTTTTTCTAGGCTAATTCCAGTAGAATGATAAATTCGAATGAAAACTGCAACTGTAATTGAAATTCCATACCAACCAAAATTTAAATGCCATATCCATAAACTGTATCTCATCTTTGACATGTCTTCTAGATTCAAAAATTATAAAAGCTGAGGGTGTACCAAAGACCCAGCCAACTCTTTGAGTGCATTGCTAGTGATTAGCACATCATTACTAGAAACAATAAATTAAACATTGTTGTGTGCTCTTTTATGTTTGCAACCATAGGAAATTTTTCATTTGTTTTACTTGAAAAGATGATAAATTTAAGTGTATCAATTACAATGCTACAATAAAGCGACAAATTACTCTATATTTGTAGCAGTAATCTATATGAAGAAGAAATGATGAAATCTTTGGAATGAATGAGGAAGGGTACGCGATACATACCTGGATGGCACCGCTGTTGCGGAACACCTAGATGTGCTGCCGCCCTTGCTCCGGTCGGCCTCGTGGCGTCGCAGGTGACAGATTAGGGAGAGTTGGCCGGCGCAGCCACCCTCGTCTAAATCGACTCCGGGTCAGGAATCGCAGGTCCACGGATCATGGAAGGATCGCCGCCATTGCCGCCGCCGTCAAGATGGATTCCGGGACTCATAGGTCGACGAATCAGGTAGAGGTAGCCGTCCTTGCCACTGCCGCCGCTGCCGAGATGGACTCCGGGGAATCCCCCGCTCCGTGCGCTACGGACAACGCCTGGTGAAGTGTGCCGCCGCCGCCTGGTGAAGAGCGCCGCCGCCGCTCGGTGAACGGAGGAAATAGAAAAAAGAGTAAAGTGCAACTTCGGTCCATAAACTTTCTATGTTGTGTCGATCCATAAAACTTACAAGTGTGTTATTGTTGTGCATAAACTCAATTCGGGTCTCTAATTAGTCCATTAACGGGTTCATTGCACTGAAGGACTATTGTGTATTTACCAGGAACTGTCTTTTTTGTCGATTGATTTTCATCCTTCACGTGTCGATGTGGTGTTTCACACATCCGCCCTAATCGCGCCGCCATCGCCGGCCGCGGACGTCCCGCCGTCTGCGCGTGAGTCGCGACCCAACTCTGATCGCCGCCACCGCGGACGGCGCGTCGCGATGGCCTTGTCGAGCCTTGTTCAACGCGGTGCTAGCGGATGGCGTCGCGGGAGGCGCGTGCCATGGCGGCTCTAGGGTTTAGGGCGGACACGTGAAAACCATGACAGCGGCGCGTGGGATGGATGAAAATCAATTGACAAAAAGACAGTTCCAGCATTCTAAATATATATAGCCATTTGGTCCAATAGACACATTAATGGGCCGATTAGACCAAAAGAGTTTAGGTACAACAACGACACTTTAAAAGTTTATGGACCAGATGATTGTTGTCTTATCGCAGAACTTAGCACAATATGAAGTAAACAACATAGATAGATCTGGCGCGAAAGGCAAGATGACAAAACTTTAAGCGTTTACGGCCAAAGATCCACGCGATAGTGGCGGAGGCGGATCCGGATCCGGCGTCGGTGAAGGGAACGGCGGCGGATGGGGCCCATGTTGAATCCACCCGGATCTCCACGGCTCTTCCTCCCGTTAGCATCTGCGGTTCCAATGGCCGGCGGCCGCGTCGGCAGCGTGAGCACTGTCATCAGTACACGCACCGCCGTCGCCACCCATATTAAATCGCGATGGGCGGCGGCGTTCGGTGGATGCGGATGGGCGGATGCGAGCCGCCGGTGGGGCGATGGCGGTGGTGACATTAGCGCCGGCGCACCATTGGGACTGCGAAGGCGCGTACCGGAGGACCATCTAGGCGGTGGTTGAATGCGCGGCGACCTCGGCCGTGATGCACCCACTGGCGACGCGCGAGCGGAGGAAGTCGCACAGCGTTCGAGTTGAAGACCACAGCGGCGGGCGGAGGGCGTCGCCGTCGCCAGGTGTTGGACGATTGACGAGGGCTGGATTAGGGCCCACCAAATGACGATCATCAAGCAAGGGTGTCGGTAGCGGTCCAATAACTTTGCGGCCTACGACAAGATACCCCATCCCTAAGTACTTGGCCGGTTCGCGACTACCTCTTCGCTTCCGAGTACTTGGCGGTTCGCACGACTACCTATCCGCTCGAGTACTTGGCGGTTCGCGACCACTTCTCCGTCTCCGACCTCCGCCACGACAACCCATTCGCATGACAAGTCTCCGCCCGGCCCGACTACCCGTCGATGGAGTTCTCGCCTCCGACGGTCCAAGTCTCCACGCGAAAGTCAAGCGGGGCGGGGCCCAGGCGTGGTAGGCCCTCTGCAGACGCTTGCGCTCCCATGACGCCATGGCGTCATTTCCCATTTCATGCCGAGTCAGACTGGCGGCCGCGTGTCGAGATGGCATGGGCGTATCGTGGTGCCACGGCGGCAAGCAGGTGCCACGCGTGCTCACAACAAGACGCCATCCGTCCGACACAAAGACGCACCGTCCCATCGGAATAGGGACTCAACCACTCCCTCGTGTACCCGGCGGCTTACAGCTAGCCGAGTGCACAATGCACCGGGGAAAAACTAATTTTCGGTGATTAGTAATTAATTTTTACCACTTGTGCACTCCTAACCTCAATTATGTGCACCACCATCCGGCCCATCAACGACCGCAGCCCATCGGCCAAGGCTGAGACCGCAAGCTTGCTTTCGGGCACGCTTGATTTGCTTTCAAGCTTTGGGTTTCAAAGAACCCATCAAGCCCACGATGAACTCTAGTTCTAGGCATTTGCCGGCAGCCTTTGTCTTCTCGTGCGTGATGATTGAGAATCTGAAACGGCTGCTGCGTGTGGCCATCGATCTCGTCTAGAACTAGAAAGGCGGGCGAACGCGAAAGAGGGGGGGAGGCACTCCACGGCGTCACCGCGTGCTCATCGCACCATCGATGCATGCGTTTCTCGCTAGAATCGGCACCCCAATGACCTAATTTTAGGGTTAGCGGTTAGGGAATTAGGGTCCGGTTTGTAATTGGGGTTTTACTTGATTACTTCTACGGTTCTCTGATTGCAAGCGGAGAAGGAACTTATAGGAAGGATTCTTTGAGTTTTCGCACTCAAGAAATAAAAATACGTCATGTCAAGTAAGTTTATGGGTGTTTGGTACATTAATCGTTTATTTTTCTTCCCTTGATTCTTGGACAGATGAACATGACAAGTATTAATGTAACTGACATTTAAGAAAATGTGTTACAGGTGCGTTTATGCAAAGATGGTTAAAAAGAAAAGTGCCAGATGAAGATGATGCTAACAAATCTGGTGATTCTCATCGGCAAAACAACAATGTTAATGTTAATCCAATGCCACCACCTGTAAGATATTGATTGGGAGGAGGAGATCCAATTTGATCCTGGTAAAAGAAGAAATACGTTCTTATCACCCTAACCTTAGAGAATCGGTAATAAGAAAGTATTTGGCAAATGGTCCTTGTCAGCCTCGCACTCTTAATTTTCCATCTACTCGGATTGAAAGTTACAAATGAAGTTGTAGTGGATCGCTTTAGGAAAAGTGGAAATCGAAAATACTAAGAGGTATCAATTGATCCGTACCATTTTTCTAATTGGTGAATAGAATTTGTCCTTATAATATTGGATCATCTAACTAACAGTTTTGTAGGTCATTGTCTCATCAAGGCCTCAAGGAGTCAATTTAATGGTGTATTTTGCCAATTGTACACGACAATACAATATTTTGTTGGTTTTATTAATATTAACTATCAAGAGTACCCGATTATCCATTTTGGTAAGCATTTCTTTTAACTTTGTATAAATTGGACCAAGAGTTTTATTACATATATATTGTCAACCCTCCAGTGACGGACTACGGGAAGCCCTTGGCGGTAACTACTCGAAGCCAACCACTCGGCGCCCATACGGTCATCACCAACTCTACATTCACCATGCATTGACGGATGGGCGTGGGAGGACACCAGCAGCACTATAGTATATCTTTGTATTCCCTTTACCCCTCACCCTTGCGACTATAAAGGAGGAGGAGGTAGCAGATTATAGGGATGATCGACTAGCGATTCACACACTACTCGCACGTACACCTTGAGCTACTCAACCACTCCCACTAGGGACTTGGGCTCCGTTTCCCTCTCCGGCCGGTTTGTACCCCTACTACAAACATCTCGCACGCATCCGAGAAATTTACTAGCGGCGTTACAAACCCCACAACCGCCGAGCGGCGACATCGTGACACATGGCGTCAAGGCGATCCGGAGATGACAAGTGCGGAGGCCATGAGGAAGATGCATCATGAAGCGGTAGCGCCGTCATCGGCGGTGAGGCATCCTACCTTCCTTCGTCGGGAGGTGAAACATTCTTTGTTCCCTCCGGCGAACTCCCCGCGTCCGACAACCTTTTCTCCTTCTACTCCTCTCGGGCGGTCGCGATAACGTATTGTATTCGAGTGTAAACGAGACAAGAATGGAGAGGGAAAGATGATCTTGTATTCATTGATTAAATGTAGACATATACATATACATATACATATACATATACATATACATATATATATATATATATATATATATATATATATATAAATCTATTCTACACGCGTGTAACTACTCCTACCTCCATATCTCATGATATACATTGAATCCGACCGACGAAAAGTATGTACACATAGTATGTGATGATACTAGACTATCTATGGTGGTATATAAGTTGGGTATGGGTTCATACTTGATATGTGAACATACTAATTTTTATATACTATCGATGAGTATAATAGAAATATATTAAAACTAGAGATTTTTAAAATTTTTGTATGTATACATTTGGATTGTCCTAGAATTAGTATGTGAACATACTCAAAGTGATAAATAGGTATGTAGACATAAGATGAGATGGTATTTTGATGATGAGAGTAGCTACGGCGTGTAGATAAAACTCGTCATATATATATATATATATATATATATATATATAATACATGGGGAGATTGTGTGTGTTGTACGGTTGCCATGGCAACTGCCTGGTGCAGATGCCGGCGGCGATGTCGGTTCCAGGAACCACTCACCTATGGATGGATGAGATCACATTGATCTCTTGTTTTGTAACACAAATGGGGGCAGAGAGAGGGCAGTTCGTAATTTGTTAACGAAATGATCAAAAATTGACTTTTGAAAATCATTACTGTCGTCAACCACTTTGGTGACACTCTCCGTACCGGTAAAGGAGATCATTTAGAACAACATTTAGCATATCAAAAGTGATTAATTAAGGTAGAGTTTTCTTTCATATTTAGCATACTTGTTTGACATCCCCATTATTAAACTTTTTTAAAAAAAATACGCAAAGCAATTTCAATTATCTACCCGATATACAAAAAGTAATTTACCATCCGAGTTCACATTGCTTACTGTACGGAACCACTAATCAGCTAGAGAGTGCAACATGATCCAAAAGGGTTGAGGGAATCACAGGAACAATGAGCTCAATGTCATTAAGATCACAGGAACAATTAGATAGGCTCCTGTCACATTATCCGACCAACAGATATCTCAACAGCAGAAAATTACACAATCCCTCACAAAAACAAGGTACAATCCCTCACTGTGATTTCACTTAGTTGTGGCACAAACAAATAACAAATGGAAATAAATTCCATGCTTGTTTCCTTCTTTTTCCTAACTAAGATGTTTTCTGAAGCTATCATCCATGTGAATTGATCCAAAATTCATGTCAGCAGTTCTGCAGTATCATTTGGAAGAATGATTTGGGTCATCTAAAACACCCAAATAAGCTGTTGTCAAAAGGAGTTAATAGGGCGTATCTTAAGGCCCTTGTTCGTCCTGGCGCACCGCTCGAGAGAGAAGACAAATCAAGCACCAGCCTGCAGGAACGTTCAAATACAGAAACAAGAGTAAGCACCAAAATCATCAGCTAATAGCATGCTGTCGTAAAAAGAAAACAAGGAGAAAATGACATACAAGCTTGTAGCTCCATTTTCAGAATCATTAGTTTCAGACTGAAGCATGATTTCTGAGTCATTTTGGACATAATAGAGTAACTGGTTTGTTTGCCATCCTCGATAACTGACGATAATGAAATTTACTATCAGAACACACACCAAAGCATCAGTAGAAAGTGTACGCAGCAAAGTTCATGAAACTTACAAAGATTCATCTGAATCTTCCTGATCATCATCCAAAGAAAGCAATTTCTGCAGGTTACAATAACAATTATTAAGAAAAGATGAGAATCATAATTGGATCCTTGCATTGCAAAAAAAGGTTAGGCAAAGTAGCAATGATCTGGGTGAATTACCTTCAAATTCTCGTAGCAAGTTTCAAGGTCATCATTTACCAAACGATGATCGAAGAGACCCAGTGAATGGGACTGATCAAGTTCAGCTCGAGCATTTCTCAGCCGTTTCTGGATCTGCTCCTCTGTTTCTGTACCCCTGTATGACCACAATTGACCAGAGAATAAATCAAGCATGTCATATAGTTATATGATTAAGCATTAAATAATCCATCACATGAGTTTAGCCAAACACTACATTTCATAAACTACAAATATACTGCCGAAGGCGCTTCTCTAGTTCCTCGAACGATGGAGGGCATACAAAGATGAATATTGCTTCAAGAGAAGAAGCCCTCACAGATCGAGCTCCTTGGACATCAATGTCGAGAATACACCTCTTCAATGAGAAAGCAAGGGAAAGATGAAGCAATTCACCTTTCAGAAACGTGTACAAAAAGATTGTAGTAGTCTTACCTTCCCCTCATCAGTAACAGATTCAACTGCTTCAATACTTGTGCCATAAACATTTCCATGAACATGAGCAAACTCAAGAAATTTACCCTCACTTATATCTTTGTCTATTTTGATCCGTTCTGTAAAGTGGTAGTGAACCCCATCTATTTCTCTCTCCTTGGTGACCTTGTGGTGTGGCTAACAGAGAATCCAAACTTTGATGGATAGTCTTTCATCAACTTTGCAATCAATGTCCCTTTACCAACACCAGAAGGCCCACTGATAACAACCGGTTTTGGCCCACACCAATCACTCCCTTGCTCCAAGAAACAACTTCTGTACCCTTGATTTTCCGTTGCTGTTTAACAAAGGGGTGTCTATCTGTAGTAAAGAAAGCAGAAGAGTACCAGCTTAGTTAGGTTATGGATATAAAAAGGAACTATAATTTTTAACAATATACGTAAGCCCCTTGTGCTAGCATCTAACGTATTCTAAATCTGGTAAGAAAGGAAATATTTGAACTCCAAAAAAGAATTTAGTATATTAATTTGCAATGTATACCTCAAGGAACCAGATGGACTCATTCAAGGGAACACCCTTCTCAATAATCAATATATTCTCATCATTTACAGGAATAGCAGACTGTGACTTGGTCAGAGTGGCTGTGTCCCAAGTACTGTGGGTACAACCCTGCCATAAGATCCATGATAGGATTGATTAGCAACAAAAAGTAGGAGTGCAAGGGTTAGCACATAAATAGTACGGTGAAGTGCAATACCATGTCTGAGTTAGTTTGTCCAGAATTTTAACAATAATGGAGGGCTTGGAGTCATCATCTGATGTGCCGATAACATACTGCAAACGCAAGAAAACTTTGTTAAGGTCCAGCTGGTTCATATTACTCCATGAATGAAACAGAAAAGATAAGTGCACAAGCCATGTTAACTTTTAAGCATATTAGCAAAGGTAATCTTAGTCAATTCTAAGCAAATGAAAGCAGCACATGCATTATCCTTTATTTCTAGGAGTATATGGTACATTGGTACTACATTGCCTTTCCGATTTTAATGAGAAACAAGAGCAGATCAAATTACGCATGCTCCGAGAACAAAAAAAAGGGATATGGTACACTTGTTGCGATTTGAATCCTAACTCACAAGGTAGATACAAGGTTTGCTGGCATTTTAGGATTCTAGAAAGGCAAAGCCATCAAACAGACAAAAGTACAAAACAGTATATAACACATCAGTCATTTCCAGCAACAGACAAAACACACGAATGACCCACTGACTAGAACAAACTAGAGCTAATAATTGGAGCAAGTTAACCCGTCCAACTCACCGTCTTACCGCCGACGTCCACGGCGCTCTGTTCGGCACCCACCGCGACCTTCTCCACGCTGAACTCAACAGCCTCTTCACCCTGTTGGCGGCAGGATGAAACAGATCAACGCTCAAGCAAAGCAAGGAGCCAGTAATCCTAGCCGGTACCCATTGGCACACCAGCACCACACGTGCGCGCGCACAAGGCTCGCGCGCCACAAGGAACCGAGCAAGCTGCCAAACACACGTGCACGCACGCACGTTGAGGTAAATAACCAACATACTTCAACCAGACAAGCAAACTCGACTCACCATGAGATGCGCGCAACGGAGGAGGCAGGCTCGCTCGCTCGCCCTCGCCCTCCTTCTCAGGCCCTGTTCACGGGAATGAAGCAAGCGGAAGGCGGTTCAGTGTCGAAGCAAACGGATGCCGCCGCCGCCGCGGTACCCGAGACAACCGGTGGCTTTGCCAGGCGCAGCAACCAGAACATTTCGCAGGACGAGGGCAGGAGGCGGGAGGATCACCGTGGCCCGCCCCGGCGGACGGACAGACGGCGCACGAGCAAGGGGAGGGGACAGGGGAGAGGTAATAGGAGGGGGGGCGTGGCCGAGTCGGGGAGAAGCGTACCTGGATCTGGACCGAGGCGAGGCGCGCGGCGCGGCGCGGAGAATGCCGCGGCGGGCGGGGGCGGTCAACGGCGAGGAGGGACTGCGCGAGGGCGGGCGGCGGCGGCGGGATCGGGGAGGGATCACGGCGGGCGGGGGCGGTGGGGAGGTGGGCTTGGTTGGAATTGGTGGGGAAGGCGGCGACGAGGTCGCGGTGTCTTTATACGACTTTTCCTTCCCTTTTTTTTTCTTTCTTCTTTTTTTTTTAGAGTTTCGTTTGGACCGGACGGAGGAGGAGGAGGGAGGGGATTCGGTGGATCTGGTCTTCGGCCCGGCAACGGCAAAGCAAAGAGGGGCCCAAACCCCAAAGCGGGGTCCTTTTCGCTTTCCCGGCTTGCACACCTCCCTGAGGCCCTGACCACCTGCACCTGACCATCCTGCCTTTGCTTTTCCTTGCATTTTCCCAAGTTGACTCGGAAGCCAAATGGTCTGTGTGTGTGGCGTGTCTTGGACTCGGTTCTGCACTTCTACTAGAGTAGAGTAGAGCAGACTCTCTTCTGGCTTCATATACACGTTGTCGATGACGATGTAGACCTTACATTTCAATTATAGGAACGATGTGTATACGTGAGCTTTGAGACTGACCCATACGACCTTTGCGGCCAACCCGTACTAGGTACTGTGTTAGGGTTTGTTTGGGTAACAATATTAGAGTGGAATTGAAGTGAAATGAAGGAGGTTGACATCAAAACGAACTAATGTCTCCTCAATACCTCCATTCCACTTCGATCCAGTAATAACCAAACAAGACTTTATTAGGTAACAGTCTACCTCTAATTACTTGTATTGAAAACTATGTAATTTGCTTGCTTATGGATTCTTAATAAATGCACGATTTGCTCGATTGATTAGAAAATATCGACCATGATAAATCAAACGAACATGGCGAATAGGAGAAAACACAATTCGATCCGTGTGAGTGCTATTTTAATAAAAGCTGTTTTTTATTGGCATGATTACAGGCATGGGCGGTGTATCCGAAACTAGAAGCTGATTTTTCTTTCATGCACGAAACATGCAGTACCTGTAGTACTCGGTGGTACGTACTGGATTTGACCATCGAATAAAAGCTCCAATGAGCCCTGGGTCTTGCTTTAGTTTGCTAAAAATTCTAACGCTTTCTCCACTCTCTCCATCACATCACATTAAATACGCCGCATACGCTCGAGATTAAATATGAAAAAATAACTAATTACACAGTTTGATTTCGCGACACCTAATCTTTGAGCCTAGTTAGGTTATGGTAATAATATTTACCACAAACAAACGAAACGCTACAGCCGCCACAGCGAGTTCAAACGTCAAAAAGCAAATTTTTCACCGACTAAACAAGGCCCTGGTGGTCAATTTGAACCGTAGGTTCCTTGCAATTGCGTGACAGCAACATGAAATTCCACCCAATGCAAGATTGATGTGACGTGATGTTGTCCAGCAGCTGCTGCTGAGCAGCTGCATCAGGCGGCGCTAACCTGCACCGGTTTCCGTTTGGCACGAGCACCGTTTGGGGTATGCGATCGAAGAAAAACCGCCGGTTTGCATTGGTAGGCTGGGAAAGCACTGAAAACGACATTTCGGCTAGCCGAGCTTTCATGCCCACAAAATGCACCCAGCCGAGTGGATGACGATGGCCTTTCTAATGTCGACACCCTCTGGTGATAAAAGGGACATGTGTAGATTCTAACGATGCCGACCAGTCCAAATTCTTGCGGTTGCGGGTGATACGGCAAGACACTGAACTCATGGTGTATATGAATTTCGGACCCATTAGAGCCACTTATGGTGTCTAGGTTTTGTTCTCTGCACTTTAAGGGTTCCCTTGAAGTTGTAACTCTCTTCTACTTAATGAAATACGCAAGAGACGATTTCACAAGATATATGCATGATGTGCATGGTTTCTTTTGGACGTAGTAGTCTCATATCAGGTCTACTGGTCCTCAGACCACAAACTGATATTCACACTTTAAATTTCCATGTGTGTGGTGGGGGGTCGGATGTTCGTTAGTTTTAGCAATCTTACGGATTTGCATTAATGTTGACTTCACGTAAATCATTTGCGACTCGACCTTGTACATTGACACGAGGGAAGATCAGAGATCGCTAAACTGCTTTATTCAAAACAAGGGAAAACATATGACATCTGCATGACTAACTTAATTTTGATGGCCAAGTGGGAACTTCACACCATCACCCTGTTTTAGGCACTCCAAATGGGGAAAAGAAAAGATGCAGGGACAGTGAGGTGCTAAGCACATTGAAATGCTAAAGTCAGAGTAAAGTCAGTGGGGTGGGAGACTTATAATGTTAAGTACCACTTCATCTATTTCAAAATGCAAGTCATTTTTAGTTTTGCTATAAGTCAAACTTCTCTACTTTTGATTGTATTTATAGAAAAAATTGTGCATACATCAACAAATGTCACACTAGTTTCGTTAAAAAATACATTTTGATTACAAATTTATTAGGTATTACAAATTTTCCCATTGAGTTTAACTAAACTTTTAAATTAAAATTTGATATAAACCTCTTCATAAGGAGATTACATAAAGAGATTACAGTAGCCAGATTACATAATGGTCCTTTGAAGAAGACCAAATTGCATAAAGGTCTTGAAACGAAAGATGAACAAGGCGGATCAATCCACGGGCGGTGACCAGGCTTTGAAAGCGGGCCGATGAAGCCGTCAAAGAAGGAGCACACCGACGACCTGTAGATGTGGTAGGAGTCGTCGCCGGAGATAGATGAATCGGCTTGCACCAGGATCCCATGGGGAGGCGGCACAGTCAATCGAGCACCAGGATCTGAGCCACCAAGTTGGGGAAGTAAACTCCAGGACTAAAGGCTGCTGCGGTGTGAAGGCGGAGTCGAGGGAGGCGGGGATCTCAACCGAGCGAGAGAGACGCCTGGAGGGGAACCCAGAGACCATATCCACCCAAGGGGTGATCCGATCTACAGGGGCCTCTTGCAGAACAACCTCAACACCGGCCAGATCAGAGGCGGCGCGCGGGGATCCACCAGCAACGAATGGCGGAAGGGGACGGTGGAGGAACTGCTGGAGGAGGCGGATTTATTTTATTCGTACTAACCTGAGCTGCGACGGCGACGACGGCGGCGGCGGCGCATCTTCGGTAGCCCATACCACACGGGACGAAAGCTAGCGAGACCCGTCGTTGCTTGCTTGGTGGTGAAGGCATGACTGGTCGGAGACAGAGAACTTGTCGTGCGAATTGCCAGCTGGTCGGAGACGGAGAACTAGTCGTGCGAATCGCAGACTAGCCGGAGAGAGAGAGAGAGTATGCGGACGTGTGACCTTGCACTTAGGTTGAGCGTTGGTCTTGGCTGCAGGTCCTGCTCGTCGTGGGGCCCTCTTGGCCACGTGTTGAGGATTAGAGGGCTGATTTGGTCCACTCTGGTCTAGCACGTAGTCAGGCGGTGAGCGGTTCCAAGACACGTGAATGGTCCTTTGAAAAATTTTGGCAACTAGAGGTAAAATCTCCATTTCAATTTCAACTAGATTTATAAACGCCAATGGCCCTTTAAAAGTTTTGGCAAAATGATTCATCTTATAGTAGGCTAAATGTCTAAATTACCCTTATATGTTTTTGTTTTTTTCTTTCCTCTTCCTTGTCCATCCATTGAGACTTGAGCATTTTACGAACTGTGCTGGGTTCGGGTTGAAAAAAGCTCGATTCTTTCGGGCTGTTAAAATTCTGCCCATGATCATCCCACTCGGTAGACAATCCTAAGGTTTTCGGGCTGGGCCCGGCGGGCCACCTGCTTGTTTTACATAGTAAACTTGCTAAATTAGTATTTCGGACCCGGCCAAAATTTTTTTTCAGACCGCAAGATTTGTACCCACACCCTAATAAGGTTCGTGGGTGGGCCAAAACCCATCCGGCTCGGGCCGGGCTCAGGCACCAGGCCAAATTTGCTAGTCCACATCCATTTGACTGTCCGATGCCTCCAGCGTCATCCATCTGACCGCCCCGAACGCGGCGGCGGCACCGCCGCCGCTCCCGACCCTCGCGCACCTCGTAGCCCGGTGGCCCAACCGGTCCCCGGCTGCACCTTGTCGCCGTCACAGTAGTGCCCGGCCTCCCAGCCGTGCGTGCGGGTGGAGCTGCGCCCACCCTCACGGAGGACAAGGTGGGCAACAAACTGGAGGGGCTGCGGGGAGCGGGTTTTGGGGAGATCCTCCCCGGAGCTGTTTCGGTGTCGCCGTTTGGTATGGATTCGGGCAGGAGCTGCAGCCGGAGCGGGAGGTGCGGCAAGCTCACCGTCACCGTAGGTGGCTTGGGCCTAGATAACTTGTGGTGATGATCATATCGACGAGGTCTGTTGATTTCAGCATTTTCCTGTCAGATCATTAAGTCTCTTCTCTGGGCAAAAAAATAGACACGGCTGTGTTCCTTAAGCTCAAGGGTGAATGCATTGGCAGGGCCGGCTACTGCTGCACAACGCGGCCCATAGCATCAGGGAACTGACAATGTGCTCGCAGGTCTGCAGGGCATGCTGTTACAAGTGCCCTGTTGCCGGTCGCCAAACGGGTAGTATCCCAGCATCACAACAGTTGCATAATTGCATAGGTGAGCGAGTCATGTGGGGATATAAAATAAGCATCTCTTCTCTGTGTGTCTGGGAGGGTCAGTACCCTGAGAGCTTTGCAGTAGTTAAATCAAAGTGAGACAAGCATGCAGGAAAAGCTCTCTTTAATTGTTCTTTGCTCTCCAAGCAAGAATTGCATAAACTTCGGCTAAGAGCAATCTTCGGCTCCTACAAGAAAGGAACACCAGATCAAGAGCTACAAACATACATCCTTAGGAACAAGCATTAATGTGCATCAGAGACGCATGGCATCAAAATTTGACAGATTTTGGCTAAGGTATGCACAAATGTTTTTAGGTTACTTGTAATATAATCCATAAATGTACTCTTACTCCTTTTCATTCTTCTATACGGAGTTTTTGGAACACTATGCCTCAGATTGCTTGCAGTATTAAAAAGGATCGTGCGGATTCATGAGACTAGTCTAACGCAATTCATGAGACTCCTAGCTTTTGTTGTATAATTTTACTCATATGTTTCTTTCCTCTTCTCTTAGAGGTTTTCTTCTTTTAGGAATTTGGCTGAGGGACACAAGTTGTTATTTGTCTGTTCCTCTAACCATAAAAATGAAACAAATATTTGACTTGTACGTCCACCCAAATTGGACCCTCCACGACCAAACCTTCCCACCTCCACCCCAGCTTAATTATTGTCCTCTCTATCGGCTACTTTGATTTGCGCTGTTCTTTTTTTCCTGCATTGCACAGGACAAGTCAGATGTACATAAATAGGATCCAATTAAAACGCCATATAACTATCTGTCACGTTAAAATATATATAATGAAGTCTCAAATGTATATAAACTGAAAACTGAACACAAATTAATTAGCTATCTATTAAATTAACAGTTACAAAATTCAGAACAAATGTCTATACTCTTTTCAGTTGCTAGTTCCTAAATTAAAAATCATATATACAACTTTTGTACTCTGAATTTTTATATTGTTATAAGGGATGTTTAATCTTTTGTTTGTTTCTCCATTTCTCTTGATGAGTTTCTACTTTTCATACTTAACATTTACAAATATCATCATTTTTAGTATAAGTTTAAATTTCTTAGACCACAGAATACTTATAACGTAATTGCCATCAACAGGGGTAAAGGGGCCTTGGGAACATAATCAATTACGCAATGCAGAGCATCAAGAAACTCTGGAATGAGTGGGAAATTCAGTTCTTGGTGCTCCTCAGTTTCACATTACAAAATTTCCTCTTCTTTACCGGCAGTCTTCGGCGGCGCAACACCAACATGTTACTCAATTTCATAATTTGGGTAGCTTATCTGGGTGCAGACTTGGTAGCAGTTTATGCCCTTGGTTTTCTCAAGACACATGAGGATACAACCACAGGATGTGATACCTTAAGAGGGGTCCACCAACTAGCTTTCTTTTGGGCACCTTTCCTTCTGAAGTTCTGATCCATCTTGGTGGACAAGACACAATCACTGCTTTTGCCATTGAAGACAACAAATTATGGTTGAGGCATTTGTTGAATTTGATTGTTCAAGTTGCCCTTGCCATCTATGTGTTTTGGAAGTCTATTGATCGATATAATCATCAACTTATAGCGCCAGGTATTCTTGTCTCTATTACTGGAATCATCAAGTATGGGGAAAGGACAATGTCCTTGATGTACGGGAACCTAAGAGACATCAGTGGCTCCAATAATATTAATGAAGGTGGTGGCTCTAGAAATGTGGAAGAAGAAGTTCCAAGACTGGAGCAGGATGATGCCGGTTATCTTGGTATTGTTTCTTTTGCTTTGCAATCTGCCCCAGGTGTCCGAGAACTCTTTGCCGGACACACCTTGCACCAAATGGAAGAATACCAAAGGGATGTACTGATAGCTAACATCCACAAGGCCCACATGCCCAAGTTATTGGAGGTTGAACTTGACCTAATGTACGACGATCTCTACACCAAGGCGTTGGTGATTCGTACAAAAAGTGGCATAGTATTCCGAGGTCTATCTCAAATTTCTATGGTAGTCGCTTTTGTGCTCTTCCATGTAAGCGACCATCATGGACACTACAGCAGGGTAGATGTTGCAATCACATGTGTTGTTTTCGGGTGCCTTCTTCCTAGAAGTTTGCGAGGCATTAATGTTACTGATGTCGCCATGGACTTGGTCGTGGTTGAAGGCTCGAAGGTGCTGGGGGCTCTCTCAACAAGTATGCACACCCCTCCTCTCTAGAAGTATTGGGTGGTCATCAGAGGAGAGGTCGCTGTGGTCAAACTCCATGGGGCAGTACAACTTTCTGAGCTATTTGGGCTGCGAGAAGTCGAGGCTATCCAAGCTAGTGAAGAGGGTGGCGAGGATGACGGCAGGCTTATTAGTTGGTGCCAACGAAGGAAAGCCATGGTTGTGGCTAAGCAAGCTGTTGGATACTGAACATGTCAAGGTGGACAAGAAGACAATGCAGTCTGTCATAGAAACAGTGTATAAATCACATGGAGATGGCCCAATCAGTCTAGGGGATGCCCAACGCTGGCCTAGAATGGGGCCGTTCCTGAAAGATCTGCTGCCCGACTTTGGTGCCAGTCTAGGTTATGGCATTGTGTGCTTTCATATATTCACGGAGGTACACTTATCTAATTACAATCAGCATCAAAACAGTGACTTGATAACAGCATGCCACAATCTGTCCAACTATATGCTCTACCTTCTGGTGACTCGACCTGAAATGCTACCTGTTAGTGGCACTACCGGACCTACCCTTAAATTATTTCTTGACATCATCGCCAGAGAAGATTGGCATGGGCAAAGCCTTGATTCCAACTGCGCAGAGCTAGAGCTCTTCTGACGAGCATGCGTATATCCTCTGAACCTGAGGTGTGCAGGGACACGTTGGAGGAGATACTGGGCGTTTGGACGAGGCTGCTCCTTTACTCCGCCGGCAAGTCGCGGCAGTGCATGCGGCTGCGCTGAGTACAGGAGGAGCTCATCACCTTGCTTGGTTGCTCATGGCGCACAACCAGCTTGGCGATGTTGGGCAACGGTATGCCTTCATTGTTGGTGATTTTTGACTTCGCCTGACGAGAGAAGAAGGCGTGGCCTGCGGATGATGATAGCTGGCCTCCGCAGAGGAATGAGGATTCTGAAAGAATGGTCGGCAGATTTTGGATTTCTTCTCCACCTGGCCACCCGCGTAGGCATCCCCTTCACCTGAGACTCTGACATGTGGTTAACCGGCCAGTGGCGCCTGTTGATGCAAAGGAAGAAGCTTCAACGCTTGAACACTTTTGAGGGTACTTACGCAATGAATCTAGCATAATTTCCCATACATATTAATACAACATACTACAAATCAGCTTGCAGTATATCATAATAAGTTGTAATGTAGTCCTCCGTTCCAAATTATCTAGCATAATTCTATTAGATGATGCTGAACCTTATCTAATAGTAATAGTAATAGAAATAGTCGGTGCACAAAAGGAGAAGCTGCCATTTTTCCTTGCATTCGTTTCATACTTGGATTCCTCTGGGTTTCCGCCCGGTTTCAGGAAAATGCATGGAATAAAGGAACATGTAAATACTTAATTATTATGTTGTTCGATTGATAGCTTAACAAGATGCCCTGAGTGTAGTACTCAACCCAGTTAATTGGAGCATTTCGTAACTAAATCAGCTGTAATTTTATCTACGTACTCCCTCCGTCCCATATAAAAGTGCAATCCTAGCTTTTGAAAAACCCACAAAGAATGCAATTCTAGAAAATAGATCTAATCACCTTTCTAATTAAGTGGTCAGATTTGATTTGCATGGCAAAATTTACTGCATTTGACAAACAAATAAGGGTATTATAGTCTTTTCATTTCTCCACTAATCTGTCTTAAAAAACTAAATTGCACTCTTTTATGGGAAGGAGGGAGTAGGACCAATGTTTTATTTGAAAAACAATCCCCCTTTTAGGGTAACAATATCCATCGCGAGATGAGGCCCATGTCAAATTAAACCCATACCAGCCCAGTAACTCTGTTCTGCTCTGTTAGAACAAAATTGTGCATGATAAATGACTTTTCGATCGTAACACTAACAGGTAATGGTAGCGACAGGAAAATGCCGCATACAATCTTTGAGATCGAGCCAAGTACTACGACTGAGAGAAACATATACAAGTCGTAGCTCTCGTACATATATTGGATTTGGGCATTGCATTTGCGTTACTAGCTATTAGAACCGAACAAAACCTAAACCTCCAATAAGCTCCGGTGCTCAATTCTGAACCATAGGTTCACTGCAATTGCACAACGGCAGCTTGGAAAGTCCTTCCTAATTCGTGTGTTGACGTGACGTGATAGTGTGACACCATCCAGTAGGGAATGAGATCTTTTTTTAAATAAAAGCGGGAGCACTGCTATGGTCCTGTTAGGATCCATAGGCTAGAGTTAGTTTTGGTAGTTGAAGCTCAACTAGCCTATCAAACATGAGGGTTAGATTGGGCTGGTTTGCATCTAACCTACCCAAAACTATCCCACCAAAGAGGTGCTTGTTGGAGCTAGTTCATGTTGGGTCCAAAAAAAGTGACTTTTTCTCTCCTCCACCCACACATAATGATTGAAAAGTACATTTAATGTCATTCTAACCATTCCATCCAAACACCTCTAGAGTTAGAGTTAGTTTAGGGCTAGAGGCTAGAGTTAGAAACTAACTCTAACTCTAACCCCTCAAGTTAGAGTATCCAAACAGGGCCTATGTCATATAAGAAGAAGCAACAAAGGTACATAACAAGTCAAGGCGTACACCACCACACATCACACCTCGAACAAGAACAACGCACGACACAACACACCACCATCCTCGACCATGACGGAGAGAAGATCAAAAACCGCGGCTCTGCGCCATTATTGTCGCCAACGCTGTGGTCACACCAAAGGCGTAACCAGCTGAGCCCGGCAGCCCCCGCGAGCTCCTCCACCATGGGACTATCACCTCGAACTCTGAGAAATACACGGCCGTCGATCCCAGCCAAAGAAGCTTGCACGCTCCATCACAACACCGTGGACGCCCATGGCAGTCAGCCACTCTGCGTGGGGCCTCGCCTCATCCACCGCCTCACTCTGCCATGACCTCGGTAATGAGACGCCGAATGAGCGGCCCCTCCACCCCACCATCAAGAGATCACCACCACACCTAGCACAATGACACAAGACCACAAGCTCCCATGGGCCCTCAGGCACCCAGGCAAGAACACGGACCGGCCTTCGCGGCAGCCACCAAGCCACCTCCACCACCAGCGTAAAACGGTGGGACTCAAGACCGACGCCTCCAAGAAGGTCACGGCACGCAAGGCGCCCGCCGTCGTCGCACGATCCATCGACGGGTTTTCACCCCGAGCCCCACGCGGCGGGCATGATGCCTCGCCATGATGCTCTGGCGGGAGATCGACACCAAGGGCGCCATCATCATGCCCACCATCCACCGAGGTGAAGGCTGCTGATAGCACCGCCGCCGTCACCCGCTCATGGTAGTAGCCACCGCCAACAACACCAACACAGAGGCTGGCGGCGTCGGCCCGGCACCACCACGACGTCACAGAAAGCACCGGTAAAGGCCCGCAACCCCACCACCTTAGCGACACCACACCGACATCGTAGCGCGAGCGAAGAGGGAGGCCCGGCAGCCCAGCGGGCCGACCGAAAGGCCGCCCCGATGCTGTGCCATGCGGCGGCCTTTCACCGACGCCGCGGCGCCGCCACGCCCGACGCGAAACACGACCCCTTATCGGGCGCCGCCACGCACTCACGCTGGTGTAGGCGTCGCGAAAGCAAGCCACGCGACGGAGGACCCGTCCCACCACCATCCGCCACCACCAGGAGTCGCCCGGCGCCGCCGTCGCCACTCCAACTCGCTTCCGCGAGCGGAGTGCCTCCTCCGCTCTACCCTCAGCCGGCCATGGCGCGCGGCCGGATACGGAGGAGCCACCACCGCCAGTGAGGCGTCCGCGCGGCGCGCCCGAGCCCGAGCGGGCTGCGCCGCCCGAGCCGGAGGAGAGAAGAGGCTCACATTCCGCTTCCTCGCTGACCTCCGGAATCTGAGGGCTTGCTCAGGCGCGGGAAGGCGGGGAGTGCGCGCGTGCCTAGGGTTGCGGTGCCTCCGTCACCGCTTGTGAGGCGGGGGAATGAGATCCTCTTAGGTAGTTCAAACTACACGAGAGGCGGTAGTAGGCGTAAGTCGTCAAATTTGGAATAGACGGCATTGATTGATCACTCTACGATAGAGAAGAATAGTAAACCGGGTATACGCCGTCGATGAGCAGTTGTTTTGACACATATATAGTGCTACGTGGTTGTAACACGCCTTCGAATCGTTCACCTATGAGGTAAGCAATGTGGCACCGCAGAGAACCGAGATCCCATCCATAGCCAGCGGCAACCAACCTGCACCTACTCCATCCGTCCCTATGTAGAGCCTCTTTGGAAGGGCTCCCGCGAGGCGGAGTTGGAGCCGTGACGGGGCTGCTTTTGTGGTTCGCCGGCTCCCATCGCAAAGACTCCGCCTCTCTGAGCCCGAGCGGCGCCCGCTCATGACCGTTGACCGGAGAAAGTTTTGGAGCACTCGTTGGAACTACAAAACCGTGTCCCCTAATAATTGTGTTCCTTAGCGGCCATAGTGCTCCCTTCATTCCTATTTAAGCGTCGTTGTAAGCTACAACATTGTGTCCAATATCCGCTCGATCCTAGCAAAGACGTGAGTTGTTGTTCTCGCTGTTCACATATCACCAGTAGCCCTAGCTACCACACTTAAATGCACCACACGCCTACCCTCACGATCTCCATACACCTACACATGGCCAAAACTAGAGCATTTAATGGAGTAGGGACATCGATGTCTTTGCCACTTGCATTGAGTATTGGTTTGTTTGTCCAACGACCGCTAATTAGGGACGGAGGGAGTAGGTCAGCCGACTGCGCACTAATGCACCATGTGCCTACCTCATGTGTGATTTGAAGCCTCCGTGTGTGGGGCCCTTTGGAGCAGTGGTGGACCTAGATGTTTTGTAGATCCTGAGCATATTGTGCAGTCGCGCACGTGCTTGCTCTAAGTTTACGTGCTTTGCTCACGCCCTTTCTATATCGCGTGCTGTGCCGCCTCGCCCATGGTATGATGTTTTGGCCAGCCAATTATGCATGCAATGCACTTCCACTAGATGGAGCACAGGCGGGGGCTCGGGTGGCGAGCCTTAGGTCCGCCAGCTTTGGGAGTTAGGTTTGAGAGGAAGGAGATGAGATGTGGGTGGAGGAAGATCAAAGATGTGATGAGGTGGGGCTCATGGTGGATGGTTTCTCACCTTAGGGCTTGTTTAGTTCACGGCGAAACTTTGAGTCCCCTTGAGATTTATTGGGAGTATTGAACGTGATTATTTTACAAAATAATTACACGAATGGACCCGAAAATTGCGAGATGAATCCATTAAGTCTAATTAATCCGTCATTAGAGATTGTTTCTTGTGTACAGCGTTGTCTAATCATGATATAATTAGGCTCATTTGATTCGTCTCGAAAATTAAGGTAGGTGTCGTGGAATGGGTTTGTCATTAATCTACATTTAATACTCAAATTAGTCGGAGAAGATTGATGTGAGGTGGTTGGTGAAAAGTGCAGAACTAAATGGGTTTTAAATGATAGAGAGCGGTCTTCGTATAGTTATCTTCAAGTCTCTACATATATAATATTAAAAACAAGGATTGCTTCTACCTCTTTTCGTCCATCTACGATTGCACCATAACAAAAAATGGAGAAAATAGATGCCCACCCATACTACGACTAAAAAAAACCGGTGAGTACGGATGTAATATCAACCATCGGATCTCTACATATAAGTCTTTTTCTATTACATATGAGTTCTTTTCAAGCTGGTAGTACAAGGTCGTATTGTGCGCCATAAAAGACCTCGTAAAGACCTCACAAGAAAATCTTTGAGCCAAATTCTTTGAAGCGCATCCGTCTTATAGAGCTCCTGCACCCAGGTGTAGATGAAGCGAATTGAGAAGCATGGGCACCACCACTAGGCAAGCGATAAGTGTGCACGATTTTGATGGCAAGCTTCACATGATCAAGCTACCTAACGTTGGAACCCACATGATACTACAATCAAGAACTACAAATTAGAAAGACCAAAACTACACCAAGTGTCCTTCATCTTCTTATGACACTTGGAACTAGAAAGGTCCTTAGCCTTGTCATGTCATATTGATTCATAACCACTTTGTAAATTCAAATTGAGAGGTCACAACACCCAATAAATTTTACTTCAAAACACGGGTTAGTCACAAGTATATGGTTATCTTATCACTAAAACATGCCCTTACCGAAATGTCGAGGCGTCTAGATGCTTCACTTTTCAATAGAAACTTGACTTTGGCTCCTCTAGTGCTCCACTGCGTGGAGCAGTTTTAACTCCCCTATTTGGCCGGCTCTAGTAGGAGCCCAGGGAGAACACAGTCGAGCATTACCAAAAGGGCTCGATAATGTACCTATATTGGAACCATATGATATTTGCACAAACAAACTTGATGATGGCGTCTAAGTGAAACTTAACAAGGCATTCAAAGGGGAAGATGTGGAGATATAGCATATGCATTGTTTTGCAAGAAAGCTATGGCCCGTAGATAAAGTGAATCTTGGCCCTGTGGTAACTCGGCGATGGCACCCGTGTACCATGAGAGCTCCTCAAACCATCTCTTGGTCCCGCCACCACTGTAGTTCGGCCGCAAGCCCGGTGGCAACTTAAGACTATTTTACCTTTGGCCTTGTAAAACTTCATGGAGGAAAGTGATAGAAATTGTGTTGTGGCGGCTCTGGAAGCCTAAAATCAAGGAATGGTCTCGTTTCCTTTGTATCCGGTGATGAGACTTCCTTTATCACAACGTGTACGGACCCACATACTCGCCTCTTGCGCTTGAACTCGGAATGAAAGGAGAGCTACTCTGCGGAGGAGGTGAGGCGATGCCTGAAGAGGATGCCTGGCCGGTGTGGCTCAAGGCGGCAGGCAGGCGGGGGCGCTTCGAGGCCACTACTACTCTACCTCCCCAGCGTGCGTGCTCCGCAGCGTCGGTGGAGTAGAGGACGCCAGAGGAGGCGACCCCGACAGGAGGAAGAGGCGCGGAGAGACGGAGTGAGGGGAGGATGTCGGCCTGCGAGCGGGCCCCTACTCCACGAGCAGCGGCCGGGAGAGGGAGGAGGCTGCTGCGGGCTACATATGCCAGTGATGAGCTCCACCTTGAGGGAAGGGAAGCCGTGGGGACCTCACCTTGGGAGGCGCGGCCGGTGAGCTCTCTGATGCCTTGCGCTCGGGGCTGCGGGCGGGAGCTCCACGTCGTGTGGCAGGGAGGCGCGACATGCCTCGGTGGCGGGCGTGAGGAAGGAGTAGTGCCGCCGTCGTCGAGGAGGACTCAGGCTACTCCCTCGCCGTGCCCACCTCGCCTCTGCCTCTAGGCAGGTGAGAAGCTCCATGGATGATCACGTTAGTCATGCGAGGCAGATGGCTGCGCCATCGTCGTCCTGGGGATTGGGTGGGCGGTAGAAGTGTGTAATCAAGCCTAAGTGGGTTTTGGTGATGTTGACCACACAATTAAAGAACTAATGAGCTTTTGAGTGTATGTGACATGGTTACTATTCTACCATAGGTGCAAAAGAAAATGGAGACCCTCATTTTAAAAGAAGGCTTCCTATGGCTCAGTTGAGATTAATTCATTTATATTTTGAAATTGAGTATAGGACAAGCCGTACTATCAAGAGGATTCTAATAGTGGGTTGGGTGAAACCAAGTGCATAAAAACCTCTTCAACAATCTTCAAGACCACAAAAAAGATCCGAACCACTGTTCTTTTCTGCAGGATCCAGTTTGCTCCTTGTTCGGGAGGTTCTGCTTGTCGATTGGCTGCTTTGTTCACAAATTCGATGCAGTTCGCAGTTTCTTGAGTTCATTCTCTACCTTGTCATTTATAGTCGCGTATTTATTCTCCCTCTGGTGAAACCCTAGCTCCTTGGTGGATCTTTTACTCTTGGAGCCTTGCTCCTAGGCTAGAGGTTGCTTGGAAGCTCTCCAATCTTCGTGTGGAAGCTCCAAGAAGTTTGTATTACCCTTTGTGCTTAGTGGAAACCCTCCATCTATTGCTTGGTGATAGGTGTGAGAGAGAGTGGATCTGAGATCCCATAGCCTTTGTGGCTAACCTCAACAACGTGGATGTAAGCCAACCTTTGTGGTGAGCTGAACCACGGGATAAAGGTGTCTTGTGCTTATTCCTTTTATATATATATATATCTTGCTTAGCTTGTTCTTGGTTGCTAGTCTTGCTCTCTAGGGTTTGCTTGATCTACTTGTTTGGTGTTCTAAAGGTTGCTTTAGTTCTTATCTTGTTGTTTCAATTCATCTTCTTAGCCTTAGATCTAGTTTTCATCTTGTTATCCGCTTTTATCTCGGTGTTCGTTTTCTAAATCTCATGAAAATTCCTAGAGGTTAAGTATGCATCGTGAATTTTCCGGAGGTTCAGCGTTCAGGTTCGATATGAAGTTGCAAGAAAAGTTTAAATTTGTTTTGCAGGCCTATTCACCCCTCTAGGCCACTTGCATCTTGATCCTTTCAATTGGTATCGAGCAGTTACCCTTGCACTTAACCGTGTGAGGGTATGGCAAGTGGTGATGACAAGAAGAAGAGGAGAGTTTGAAGACATACCTAGTGAGGTTGATGGAGATGCCTCTCGAAGTGGCAACACATCGGACAGAAGCTCGACAAGCTTAAGAAGGTTCAAAAGCTCAAAGAAAAGAGCAAGAAAGAAAAAGAAGAAGAAAGAGAAAGAAGAAAGAAGAAGAAGAAGAAGAAGAAGAGAAAGAAGAAGAAGAAGAAGGAAGAAGAAGAAGAAGAGAACACCTTCACCATCTCCATCACCATCTTCATCATCATCATCATCTTCATCTAGTGAGAATGGAGATGGGGATGATGAGTACTATGGGACAAGAATTCCCAAGAGAACACTCAAGCCCAAGCCAAGAGCCCAAGAAGGCTTATGGAAGCGTATCCTTTAACTATGATTCTTTGGATACTAAATCTAAGGATGATGTCACTATACCCGTTGGCAAGTTGCCCCAATTTGATGGGACCAACTTTGCTAAATGGAAGCATATGATGAAAGCTTATCTAACCTATTTGAGTTTGGAGTTGTGGAACATTGTGTGTGTAGGTTTTGATGATCCCCAAGACTTTGGAAACCTTACACCACGTGATCACCGCAACATCAAGAAATGCTCAAGCTACAAGCATACTCCTTAGTGCCTTGAGTGCTCAAGAGTACAATCGAGTCAATGGGCTAGAGATTGCCAGGAGATATGGGACACCCTTCTCATTATGAGGGTGTTGACAAGGTGAAGAAGTCCAAGATCAACATATTGATGGCCGAACTAATAGGTTCACTATCTTTGATGGAGAAGGGCCACAAGAGATGTTTGATAGATTGATGGTCATAGTTGGAAGATAAGAGGCTTAGGTGGTGATGAGTTGGATGACCACTATGTTGTGAAGGTGATGTTGGAGGCCTTTGCTCCAAGGAAACCCCACTCTAGTCACCTTGATTAGAGAAGAAAGAGATTTGAGGAGTTCTCCCAAATGATGTTCTTGGGAGAATTCTACTCATGAGCTATGGACAAGGAAATACAACATAGAAAGAAGATTGGTGAGCTAGAAGCTAAGATGAACAACTTGAAGGTCAAAGATGTTGCTCTCCAGCCAACAAGTCAAGCAAGCCTACTACTTCATCCAAGCACTCTACTTCATCCAAGTCCTCCAAGTCAAAATCAAAGAAGGTGGAAGTAGAGAGCTCTACAAGTGACTCAAGTGAAGATGAAGATGAAAGCCCTCATGTTGAGATTGGGGATATGGCCTTGTTCATGAAGACATACAAAAGAGGCTTGAAAAGCAAGGTTACAAGTTGCTAAGAGAAGGTTCCCCAACAAGAAAAGAGAACTTGCTACAATTGTGGAAGCACCGAACACTTCATTGCGGATTGTCCCAATGAGAAGAGAGAGAACAAGAATGACAAAGGCAAGGGAAGCTACAAGAAAGTTCAAAAGCCACATCACAAGAGAAGAAACTATGGTGGAGAAGCTCATATTGGTCATGAATGGAATTCCGGAGATGAGAGCTCTAGTGAAGGAGAAGGAAGAAAGTTGCAACCGTATCAAGAAGCTTCCCTCTACCTCAAGGTTGTTTGACAACTTGACCGACGATGAAGAGAGCTCATCCATTCATTGCTTCATGGCCAAGGGTGAGAAGGTAAAAACAAACTCAAAACCCTCTCCTCCACCTAGTGATGAGTCGGAAATGGACTCTAGTGATGAATCTAGTGATGAAGAAATTAACCAACTTGTTAGCAACATGGATAAGCAATCTAGAGACTTTATGGCTAAGTTAGTAGTGGAACTAGAGAAAACCCAAGACATTCTTGCATCCGAGAAGTGAGCTTGAAGGCCTTGCTTGGAAGTTAGAGCCAAGCGGAGGGCATCATAGCTACTCTCAAGGAAGACCTTGCTGCCTCTCAAGCTCAATGCAATTCTCTCAAGTCGAGGAATGAAGAGCTTGAGGAGCAATATAGTCTCCTTTGAGTAGCACCTCACATCCTTTGAAGTAAAGGGTGACTCTAGTGCTTCTACTAGCAAGGCTGTGATAAATGCTACAATATTGATCTTGAATCTTATGCTACTAATCTTGCTAACATGGAAGCTATGAAAAAGGAAATTGCTAGGCTCAACTCAATCATAGCTAGTGGGATGCATGAATGAAAGGGTAAAATTCAAGAAGGAAAAATGCTGAAAAAATGGATGGACTTGGTCATTATGTTGAAGGTGGCAAGACTAATGAAAGGACATCATCAAGGCCAAAAGGAAGTGCATCTTGTGAGCAATGGGAGCTTACAGAAGATGAGTTCCGAGCTCAAAACCCGGAGGTTCCGAGTCAACGCAGAGGTTCCTCGAAGCACAGCAGAACCCGAGGTTCCGAAAATTCTCGGAGGTTCCGGTCTGCATGACAGAACAGAAGAAAGAGACTCAAGGCTCAACCAAAACAAGTTCCCAAGGCATCTAACACTTGTTTGCAGGTTGAGATCATCCAATCATGCCAAAAGGAACAAGGTTGCTCCACAAGAACAAGGCTCATGCATCCAGAGACATACCTCCTAGCTATGTGTTGAGGCAACAACCTTGGTAAAGTTGTTGCCACGTATGTTGGAAATCAGCCCAACATATATGTGAAAAGATCTCTATGGATTCCTAAGGTTTTGATCGCTAATGTGGAAGGCCCCAAGTCAAATTGGGACCTAAAAGAAGGAACTAAATTGTTTTGTAGGCATACTCCTCCGGTGGATCAAGTTGGGTGCTTGATAGCGGATTTACACATCATATGACCGGAGAAAAGAGTATGTTCTCATCCTATCTCCATTTGGAAGGACCAAGAGAAACTATTGCCTATGGAGGGATACAAAAGGAGAAGTCATCGGTAGGTGATATTCCTATCTCTCAAAAATATTCAATTACCAATGTTCTTCATGTTGATCCGTTGGGTTACAATCTATTATCGGTTTCACAACTTAGTGAGATTGGTTTTGATTGTCACTTTTCAGATAAGGGTGTGTCCATCATAAGAAGGGAGGATTCCTCTATTGTCCTTACGGGTCGCTTGAGGGGGAGGCTTTACCTAGTTGATCTCAACAAAAGTAAGGTTTCTCCCAAGACTTGTTTAGTGGCAAAATCTAGCATGGGTTGGCTATGGCATCGACTAGCTCATGTTGGCATGAGGAACTTGGCCAAACTTTTGAAAGATGAACACATCCTTGGACTAACTAATGTCATTTTGAGAAAGATAGGATATGCAAAGCATGCCTCGGAAAGCAAGTAGGAGCACCTCACCACCAAATAGCATCCTCACTACATCAAGCCCATTGGAGCTCATTCACATGGATCTATTTGGACCGGTGGCCTACATAAGTATTGGTGGTAACAAATATGGCTTGGTTATTGTTGATGATTATTTCTCACTTCACGTGGGTGTTCTTTGTGTTTGACAAGAGTGAAGTACAAGGAAGGTGAAGACCTTCATAAGAAGAGCACAAAGGGAGTTCGAGCTACCCATCAAGAAAGTAAGAAGTGACAATGGCTCGAATTCAACACCAATGTTGAAGAATTTCTTGATGAAGAGGGCATCAAGCATGAATTTTCAGCTCCTTATACCCCTCAACAAAATGGGGTGGTTGAGAGGAAGAATCGGTCTCTTATTGAGATGGCAAGAACCATGTTGGATGAGTACAAGACTCAAGACATCTTTTGGGCGGAAGCTATCAACACGACTTGCCATGCCATCAACCGCCTCTATCTTCACAAGTTTCACAAGAAGACTTCTATGAGCTTATCACGGTAAAAAGCCTAAGGTGTCTTACTTTAGAGTGTTTGGGTGCAAATGTTTCATTCTAAACAAGAGGCCCCAACTCTAAGTTTGCACCAAAGGTTGATGAAGGATTTCTTCTTGGCTATGGTCCTAATGAGCATGCTTACGAGTCTTCAATCTAACCACCAGGAGGATTGAAGTCACAGTGGGATTTGACCTTTGATGAATCTAATGGCTCTCAAGTGGAGCAAGTTGACTTGAATGTTGTAGGAAATGAGAAGCCATCTTGTGAAGCAATCAAGCAATTGGCCATAGGTGATGTTAGACCTATTGAAGCACAAGAAGATGATGAAGAACAACTCCAAGCTTCAACACCATGCAAGGGCCGAGGTCTGGTTCCAGTGCAGATGCGAGACTTGAGGTTAGCGAAAATCCCGGAGGTTCGGCAATTCGGGAACTCAACCTCGAATTTCTTGAGATTACGAGAACCAGGAACAATGCAGAGCAACAAGTCTTGAAGACCCTCAAGCAATACATCGAGCCTCAAGGCGATAATAATGATGAAGACCAACCTCTACACCAACCTCTTGGGCCATCACATCCTCGTGTACATCAATTTATACAACGGGACCACCCGTTGACAATATTCTTGGGAGCATAAGGAGGGGTAACAACAGATCTCGTCTTAAGAATTTTTGTGCATTTTACTCGTTTGTTTCCTCTCTTGAACCCTATAAGGTAGAACAAGCTCTTGAGGATCCGGATTGGGTGATGGCTATGCAAGAAGAGTTGAACAACTTTGAAAGAAATCAAGTGTGGGAGTTGGTGAAAGACCAGACAAACATCATTGGCACCAAATGGGTCTTCGAAACAAGCAAGATGAGTTGTCATTAGGAACAAAGCAAGATTGGTTGCTCAAGGGTACACTCAAGTTGAAGACTAGACTTTGGAGAAATATATGCACCGGTAGCAAGACTTGAAGCAATTCGATTCCTACTTGCTTTTGCTGCCCATCATGACTTCAAGCTATATCAAATGGATGTCAAGAGTGCATTTCTCAATGGACCACTCTCCGAGGAAGTATATGTGGAGCAACCACCGGGTTTTGAAGATCCCAAGCGTCCTAATCATGTCTACAAACTCCGTAAAGCGCTCTATGGGCTCAAGCACCAAGAGCATGGTATGAATGTCTTAAGGAATTCTTGCTCAAGCAAGGCTTTGAGATAGGCAAAGCCGACGCTACTCTCTTTACTAGAAAAGTTGATGGTCATATTTTTGTATGCCAAATATATGTTGATGACATAATATTTGGTAGTACTAATGAAACTTTTTGTGAAGAGTTTAGTAGGGTGATGACAAAGAGGTTTGAGATGTCCATGATGGGTGAGCTCAAGTTCTTTCTTGGATTTCAAATTAAACAAGCAAAGGAAGGGACGTTCATATGTCAAACCAAGTACACAAGGGATATGCTCAAGAAGTTTGACATGGACAAAGCAAAGCCCATCAAGACTCAATGCCTACCAATGGACACTTGGATCTCAATGAAGAAGGGAAATCCGTGGACCAAAAGGTATATCGCTCCATGATCGGCTCTCTTCTTTACTTATGTGCATCTAGGGATATTATGCTTAGTGTGTGCATGTGTGCTAGATTTCAAGCTAACTTGAAAGAGTGCCATCTCATGGCGTAAAGAGAATCTTGAGATATCTAGTGCATACCCCTAACCTTGGCTTGTGGTATCCTAAGGGCTCCACTTTGATCTACTTGGCTATTGGATTCGATTATGCGGTTGCAAGGTAGATAGAAAGAGTACATCGAGGACTTGCCAATTCTTGGTAGGTCTCTATGTCTTGGAGTTCTAAAAAGCAAAACTCAGTAGCCCTTTCCTTTCCACCGAGTATGTTGCAGCCGGCTTGTTGTGCTCAACTACTTTGGATGAAGCAAACCTTAAAGATTACGGATGTCACTTTACCCATATCCCACTTTTGTGTGACAATGAAAGTGCCATAAAGCTTGCAAACAACCACCCATGAGCCACTCTCTCGTACAAAACATATAGACATCCGTCATCACTTCTTGAGAGACCACGAAACCAAAGGAGATATCGCTCTAAGAGTCATGTGAGCACGAAAACAACTAGCGATATCTTCACCAAACCTCTCGATGAGTCAAGGTTTTGTAGTTTAAGGAATGAGCTAAATATTCTTGATTCTAATTACGTGGCTTGATCTATAGCACATCTGATGTTTGTTGTCTTTGCTGAAAATCCTTTTGAAAAATTCTTTATGTGTTTCAAAATCTATTTTATGTCCCAACTTATCTCAAAAGGGCTATAGTTTGATTGATTGATTGTTTGGCTAGCCCTTGAGATAAGGTGTCCACAACCAAGAAAAACCAAAAAGACCAAGGTTCAAATCTGGATCACTAGCTCTCGTTCTGTTCTCCGGAACGGAGGTTCTGCATTTTCCAGAGGCTCCTCTGTCATTTTAGTTCGTCACTATCTTGAGATCCAGGTTCGGAGATTTTCGGAGGCTCAACGTTTGAATTGGCGTTAAACAAGAGTCATAAGGAGTTGAAGGAATATTCCACGGATCTTATCCTTTACCCTCTAGGGTAACTTCCCCGAATCTACCGTCACTCTCCCTTTCACTGCAGCCTCCTCTCTCTCCCGCCTCTCTCTCCGTCACCCCACCCGCGTCGCGCCTCCCGCGCCTCTTCGCCAGGACAACCTCCGCGGTGGTTCTTTCGTGCTCTGCGATCTCCTTCCTCTCCTCGTCTCCGGGCGAAGAAGGAGGAAGGGTCGTGATGGTGAACAGCCATCCGTCTCTCTCTCCTTCACCTCGTGCAGGTGGATTAGAGAGGAGCTCTAGCGTCTACCTAAGGCGTTCTCATCTCTCCTGCGTCTTGGTGAGGTGAACCCTAAATCTCCTCTGATCTAACTCGGTTCTAGGCTCAATTTTCTAATCGATTCTAGTGTAGATGTTGGTAATGCATTTGGATTATAGTTCGATGAAAGTTGAATTGAAGCTTCTGTCTGTGCGTCTCGGAGGCTCCGATTTTCTGCGAGGTTCCGCTCTGTAGATATAGTGGTTGTGTATTCAATTGAAAGTTCAACTGAGCCTTGTCTAATTGTTGCTCGCTCCATTTGCACTAGATTTCTTATCATCCATCTCCTTTATCTATCTAGATGAGGAACCAAATCGGAGGACAAGAGGTCCTATGCCATTATGATGATCAGTGGACAAGAAGCCTTTGAGCTTAGCATCAAGGAGTGTAGCCGGATGGGGAAAGCAACACCAAAGAGAGGCAGGCACAGGGGTCACCCTGCTGCGAGGCCTAGGAGGATTTAGGCGGTGCAAACCACAGTTGAGGACAATGGTGGTAGGTAAATCAATCCCCATCTCTATTGAGTCTCCTCCAAGAATGGATTGACAGTGATTACTATCTTGAGCACTTGAGGAAGAAACCCTTAAAGGCCACCCACAAAATATGATCATGCATATCACATTCATCATGAAATTATGATGGGCTTGGGACTCAAGTCAAATAGCTAGAGAGGAAAATCCTATCTTACTCCAAGATGTGCTGCCATGATTATAGATTTTGGTCTCCTTTCACTTTAACTTCTACAACTGTCATCCTCAACGAAGAACAAGATCTTAGTGATGAAATGGGTTGATTGGGAACATCTTGAGAGAAAGAAGGCTGACATATGTTGAGCGAGAACTAGTTGATGAGCACATAACATCAAGCACTTGATGGGTTCAGCCATGACTGGAATACTGAAGATCATCTCACAGTTCATGCAACCTTCTTTTATGAGGATGTACTTGATATCATCCATTGGATGACATGAAGGAGTTCATTACAATGTAAACTTCACTACTTTTTGCTAGGCTGTTGGGTTTTGGAGGATAGAAGATGGTCGATTCATCATTTTGAGTACATGAAGGAAAAATGTGCCTATGAGTTGTTTGATGGTGAAGAGCTTGCACAGGCAGTTGGGGAAACCAATCTTACTATCCATCAACAATTTGCTCTGAGAAACTATCATGCCTAAAGGGGTGACTCTACTTCCTTAAGGAAGTATGCTATCAATCTGCTCTAGGATGATGCCAGGAACAAAGCCCTTCTCTCGCAAATCATCTGGTTTGGGTTGACCACCTTGGATGATGGAAATCATCTTCCATATGCCCATATGTCATGTATGTGATGAGATGGTTAGTGGTCTGAGAAGGATGGTGATCACTTGCCCTATCATCGTTGGCCTCGGAGCACAAGTAAAAAGGAAAATGTGCTCAAGTCTCCTTTTGGAAGAATCCACACCTGTCCACTCTTGAAGTTGGCCCAAGCAGCAAGGAAGGTCTAAGAGCAAGAAGATCGAGCCATAGGACCTCTTTGGATTCTACAAATACAATGCCACTCAAACTTATGAGACAAGAAAAGGATGTAAACAAGCTGCTTCTCAAACCATCTTCTGAATCTCATCTGGTTCCACCTCCCTCTTTCTTTGTTCCACCTCACTAGTGAGGAAGAAGATGATCGTGATACTCTGATGATGATGTGCAGTGCTCGGGATGCGCTCGCCAAGGGCCCCAAAGCTCGGGAAAAGCCTCCCAAGATATAGCCATTATGGAAGATGCCCCTCAAGACTCCTAGCAAGCCTCATCTTCTTACACTCTTGCTCAAGGAAGTGACTGAAGAAGAAGTGGATGAGTGAGTGTCGAATGTTGAAGCTCGGTTCCATTCCTCTCTTCTCTCTCTTTTCTTCCCTTTTGCTCATGTTGACAAAGGGGAGTAAAGAAAGATTGAGATGCATTCTGACTGCTTATGTTAACTTAATCTTTTGTTGTTTTGTGAGTTTAGTTTATCTCATTATCATCTCTCATTTGAACTCTATGGTCTGTAATATTGGTGGTACTACTTGGTGTGCTTGTCCTTGTGACAAGTCTATAGTCATGGTTGTGGACAAATTTGTGGATGTCAAAACTTTAAAACGTGATGATGTTGTAATAGGACTAGATGTGGTTGTGTTGTTTATCTTATAATCTAGTCTATGGTTATTCCTCTTATTCATGTCAATCTTTGATGAAATGTTGAGGTGTTGCAGGACGGAGGTTGCGAAAATCACGAGGTTCCGCGTTGCGATAGGTTCATGATGGATTGTGCTCGATTGACTCGATTAACCTTCTCATCATCATCACCACCACTGATTTTTGCACCCCATGAATGATGTGAATACATGGTATCTTGTTTCACTTACTCTCAATATATGCAAAATGAGAAATGCATATATTATTCTTTTCATAGCTCAATCTTTTCAATTAAATGTAAGCTTTAATTGGGTTGTCAACATTTACCAAAAGGGGAGATTGTAAGTGCAATCAAGCCCTAAGTGGGTTTTGGTGATGTTGACCACACAATTAAAGAACTAATGAGATCTTGAGTATGTATGCAGTGATGGTATATTCACAAAGGTGCAAAAGAAAATGAAGGAGACCCTCATTTAAAAGGAAGGCTTCCTATGGATCAAGATGAAGTTTTGTTTATTTCTATTTTGAAATTGAGTATAGGACAATGCCGTACTATCAAGAGGATTCTAATAGTGGTAAGAGTGGAACCAAGTGCATGTTTTTCCTTTTCAAATACCTAAGAAACCAGCCACAAACAATCCTTGCCTCTTCAACCTTTCCAGTTGCTCTGCTGTAAAGTTGCGTTCATGTTGTTCCGCGAATTTATGCGAGGTTCCAGATCTCCAACTAACTGTTATAGATCCGAGCCCCATGGATAAATACCCCTCGTGCTCCAACGGTCTTCTTCTTCTTCCACGTGGTCGAGACACCTCCCCAAGCTCTTCTCTCACCTTGCATTGACTCCTACCTACTTGAATCCAAATACAACCTTGCATTCAAGTCTAGTGTGAATCCTTGTGAGATTGAGCCCAAATCTCTCCTCTAGCATCCTTGTGCACTTGGTGAAACTCTAGCTCCTTGGTGGATCTTTTACTCATGGAGCTTGACTCCTAGACGGCTAGAGGGTGCTTGGAAGCTCTCCAATTTTCGTGTGGAAGCTCCAAGAAGTTTGTATTACCCCTTTGTGCTTAGTGGAAACTCTCCACCTATTGCCTTGGTGATAGGTGTGAGAGAGGAGTGATTCCATAGCCTTGTGGCTAACCTCAACAACGTGGATGTAAGCCAACCTTTGTGGTGAACTGAACCACGGATAAATCGTCGCGTCTTGTGCTTGTTCCTTTCATATATATCTTGCTTAGCTTGTTCTTGGTTGCTAGTAGCTTGCCTCTCTAGGGTTTGCTTATATTTACTTTTTTAGGGTGTTCTAAAGGTTGCTTTGAGTTCTTACCTTAAATTGTTTTTCTAACCAACCTTTCCCTAGCCTTAGATCTAGTTTTCATCTTGTTATCCGCTTCTCTGTAGGTTTGTTTTCTCAAGCTCTGCGAAATTCCCGAGGTTGATCACTGTTCTGCTGAATTTTCCGGAGGTTCCATGTCCGACAAAGAACTTCGAAAAGTTTAAATTTGTTTTGCAGGCCTATTCACCCCCCTAGACCACTTGCGTCAATCCTTTCAGAGTGCCCCTTGTGTCGCCTCCCGAGCCGGCCTCATGCGCAGGAGGGGCAAGGCAGAAACAGACCGGGAGGAGACGGGTGAGAATGGGAGGAGAAAAGAAAAGGAGGAGAGAGAGAGGAGGTAGTTGGTGATGGTGGAATAAAATATATGATAGTTGAGATAGGTGGAGATATAAAGGACCGATGAGTGAGAATGAGATATAAAAGAGAGAATTTTGATGACTAGACGAGAATATTTTATTTTAAAGGAAGATATAGTATGATGAGTGTGGATAGTCTAAGGAGGCAGCGATCTCTTCTATGCCATTTTGATCCGTCCTCAATTGCTTCTTTCCTACTACCATCCTCAATCGCTTGGGGCGACATTGATGAAGTGACATCGATCAAGCCGAGCTTGTAAGCATAGCATGATCCTGCGTGTCCGCGAGTACAAAATTTATCATAATGTGTAGAAACGTCCCAACTAACTCTAATTCTAACCCTTAAACGATCTAACAGTTAGTGGATGATCTTTGATAATCCAACAAGACGACATGTTTGGATGCCTTTTAGTGCCATGACTAAAACTTGACGGACTATTAGTCTCTAGTCCCACCCTTGCTTGGAAGCAAGACTAAAAGTGATTATAGACCATTAAAGATTCTGCCTACTAGAGAGAACTAAAACACATTTTAGCTGTCCCCTCCTTTACCATGTTAGGTGAGCTAGTTTTAGTCCTTTTCTAGTTTCACCTGTTTGGAACTTTAGTCTCCGTAAAGTGACTAAATCTAATCTGACTAATTTAAGTCACGGTGATCCGTACACTGAGATAACGTTTAGACGTGCGGAGCTTTCATTTCTTGCTTTATGTCCTTGCCAGTGTACGAATTTATTTGTTTTCTTCCGATATCCATCCGCGTTCGCTCTTGGACAGACAGAATATTTTGAGCATGCTGCCCATCTATATATTAGCACAAGATGGGCACTAATCATCTCTCGCTCGCTCTTGACCGACCCGCGTCTCCGCATGGCGACACCACTCGCGCTGCTCTTGCTTCTCCTGCTCTGTCCATCGAGCAGCGACGCTGCCGTTCGCACGGGCGGCGCCGCCGCCGCCGACGAGCTCGCGCTCCTCTCCTTCAAGTCGTCCCTGCTGCCATCCGAAGGGGGCGGCTGGTTGCTGGCGTCGTGGAACACGTCCCGCCGGCACTACTGCACATGGCCGGGTGTTGCTTGCGACCGCCGGCATCCGGACAGGGTCGTCGAGCTGCGGCTGCGCTCGTCCAACCTGTCGGGGACCATCTCGCCGTCGCTGGGCAACCTGTCTTTCCTCATCAAGCTTGACCTCGGCGGCAACTACCTGTCCGGAGAGATACCGCCGGAGCTCGGCCGTCTCAGCAGGCTCCGGTGGCTGAACCTGAGCGGCAACTCCCTCCAAGGGGCATCCCCGCCGCCGTCGGAGATGCACCCGTCTCACCGGGATGGACCTCACCAACAACAAGCTCCAGGTACGATCCCCTCCAGATTGGCGCCGCCATGAAGAATCTCGCGTATCTGTACCTCGACGGAATGGCCTGTCAGGAAAAATCCCTGGATCGCTGGCAGAGTTGCCATCAATCCAAGATCTGTCCCTGAAAAACAACACGCTATCAGGTGATATTCCATCGTCATTGGGCAATCTGACCGGCCTCTCGTATCTTGATCTCTTACAACACGCTGACTGGACCTATTCCGTCATCCTTGGGCAATCTGACGGGCTCTCGTACATTGATGTCTCTTACAACATGCTGACTGGACCTATCCCTTCATCTCTGGGCAAACTGGCCAGCCTTTCGAATCTTATTCTGTCTGACAACACGCTCTCTGGGGCCATCCTTCATCTTTGAGTCAGCTGTCCAGATTGTCTGTAATCAGAATAAGCTCTAACAATTTAAGTGGAGTGATCCCAGATGCCATTTGGAACTTGACCTCTCTGACTTATATCAGTGTCCAGTATAACAAGCTGAGTGGCATTATACCTGCAAATGCATTCAACACTGTTCCCCATCTGCAGATGGTTTACATGGACAACAACCTGTTCCATGGTCATATCCCAGCATCCATAGCTAATGCTTCCAACATATCAATGCTTACCTTCGCTATGAACTCGTTTAGCGGTGTTGTTCCACCGGGGATTGGAAGATTGAAGAATCTCAAGACGTTAGTGCTTGCAGAAACTTCTCTCAAGCTGAAGAACCAAACGATTGGGAATTCATGACGGCATTGACAAATTGCTCCAAGCTCCGAGTAGTAGAAATGGTGCCTGCAAGTTTGGTGGAGTCCTTCCTGATTCTGTTTCCAATCTTTCCTCTTCGTTGGTATACCTCTCCATTGGAGCCAACACAATTTCAGGAAGCTTACCTAAAGATATCGGTAATCTCGTGAATTTGGAATCTCTCGTTCTCTTTAACAACTCCTTCACAGGGTCTCTTCCCTCTTCCTTCAGTAAGCTTCAAAATTTGCATCGCCTCATTCTATTTAACAACAAAATAAGCGGTTTCCTCCCATCGACCATTGGTAATCTTACACAACTGAATAATTTGGAGCTCCACATTAATGCCTTCAGTGGAACAATACCAAGCACACTTGGAAACGTGACCAGGTTGTTTGAACTGAATCTTGCCCACAATAACTTTACAGGGCCAATTCCCATTGAAATATTTGGCATTCCCACACTCTCTGAAAATTTGGATGTGTCCCATAATAACTTGGAGGGATCAATACCACAAGAAATAGGGAAACTTAAAAATATTGTTGAATTTCATGCGGATTCAAACAAATTATCTGGGGAAATACCTAGCACCCTTGGTGAATGCCAACTTCTACAGCATCTCTTTCTGCAAAACAATTTTTGACCGGTAACATCCCAATTTCTCTGGCTATGTTGAAAGGTCTTGACACACTTGATCTCTCAAGCAACAATTTGTCAGGTCAGATACCCACGTCCTTAGGGGACATGCCTATCCTTCACTCACTGAACCTTTCGTTCAACAGCTTTGCCGGAGAAGTGCCGACCAATGGTGCTTTCGCAAATGCTTCTGAATTTCATATCGAAGGCAATGCAAATCTTTGCGGTGGCATTTCTGAACTGCATCTTCCCCTGTGTTCTTTAAGGCCACCAAAGAGAAAACATCGGATTCTGCTGGTACTGGTACCTGTTGTTGTCTCTCTCGTTTCAATGCTGGCCATCTTATCATTACTCTTCGTGCTTCAAACCTGGCGTAGAAGACAAACTGAAGGCCCTAGAACGAACCAAATGCAAGGGCACCCAAGATCACTTACGTGGAGCTGGTAAAAGCAACGGATGGTTTTTCGCCAACCAATTTGTTGGGTTCTGGATCATTCGGCTCTGTTTACAGAGGGAAGTTTGATAGCAACAATGTTGATACACCAAATATTGTTGCTGTGAAGGTACTAAAGCTTGAAAATCTATGGGACTCAAGAGTTTCATTGCTGAATGCGAAGCACTACGTAACTTGCGACATCGGAATCTTGTCAAGATAGTCACAATTTGCTCGAGCATGGATAACAGAGCGAGTGATTTCAAAGCAATTGTGTATGACTTCATGCCTAATGGTAGTCTAGATGATTGGCTACATACTGATACAAACAATATATCAGGTAAGAGGCATTTGAATTTACACCAAAGAGTGACCATACTACTCCATGTCGCCTGCGCGTTGGACTACCTTCATTGCCATGGCCCTGCACCTGTTGTACACTGTGACGTTAAATCAAGCAATGTGCTGCTAGATTCTGACATGGTGGCTCATGTTGGAGACTTTGGACTAGCTAAGATTCTTGTTGAGGGAAGCTCAACGGTGCAACAGTCAACAAGTTCGATGGGATTTAGAGGGACGATTGGCTACGCAGCACCAGGTCAAGCCTAAACTGTTTATGCTTAAGTTTTTTTTTTGCCTTTATTGCTCTCGAATGCTATGTGAAATAATGATTTCCTTCATGGGAAACTGATGGAAAATTGAAGCAATTTGTCATATCAGATATGTTAGTAAATACATTTCATAGAACTACAATTTTTTTAAGGACTCCCATACGAACTGATGGAGGATTTCAGAAACAATTAGATTGAGTAGATTTAACAAAACTACACTAAGTTGTCATTACTTTCAAATAATATATATATTTAGTAAATTATTATTACATATATAAAAAATAAACCACTTCACATCCCCCGAGTCACAAAATCAAACTAAGCAGTCAATCCAATTGCTAGCCTCTCTGTTTTTTTTTTTACCAAATTCAGTAGAGAAATTTGCTACTGCAGGAGTCAATCCAAGCGTAATGGGTGCTATAACCACTAGGCTAGAGAACGCTTTCACCCTGCCAGCCTCTCTTCACTGTGATGCATCTTACAGAATATTTATTACACGAGAACTTTTTTAAGGACAACTTTTTACACAAGAACTTGTATTGACCTAAAAACAAGTCTGTTTAATGCCAATGCATTCCACACCCAGAAGAAAATATATCAAATTGGAATTATTTACCATTTGTTGAACTTAACAGAGTATGGCGCTGGAAACATGGTATCCACACATGGGGACATTTACAGCTATGGAATTCTTGTATTAGAAACAGTAACGGGGAAGAGACCTACTGACAACAGGTTCAGACAAGGTTTGAGCCTTCGTGAAAATGTTGAGCTTGCTCTTCCTGACAAAGTGATGGACATTGCTGACAGGCAGTTAACTTTGGACCTGCGAAATGAACACGAAACCTTGGACGATTCTTCAGACAAGAGAATGATTGATTGCCTTGTGTCAGTTCTTAGACTTGGAATATCCTGCTCCCATGAATTGCCGTTGAGCAGAATACGGACCACAGACATTGTCAAGAACTTGCATGCTATCAGAGAATCTCTATTGAGGGAGCACAGAATTTAAGATGTAAGTTGCATCAGTATTACATTCAAATGATCACGTAAGGATTTCACGCCCAGTGGTAATTTGGAGCTTAATGGACAAGGATGAAGGATGTATTCTGCCTTTTAAATTACATGGTCTTATTGATCGATTATCGTCAGTTTTGGGAAGTATAGCAGCAAAGTCTCGATCCTGTTTTTTATTTCAACTTATGCAGGTTGGATTTAAACTTGCATGTTTGTAGACTGATATGTCATATACTGGTATATATGCTATCATTTTTTTTTATATATAACTACTTAAATACTCTATATCTATATTAGAAACAACCAGTAAAGTGCAGGTACCGAGGCATGTGTTTTCAGAAACCTAATAATAAATACGAATCTTATATTACAAGTCTTTCAAAAGACATTTATGTTTATACTACGGCCAACACATGAATCACATATATGCTAATCTGTGTAACTTTAAAGACTAGTCTATTAAGATCTAAAATAGAAGTTTAGATTAACACCTCATCTTATTCGATATATTTTACAAATTACTTCAACATTTACAAATAGTAGCGAAATGACATCTAGCCAAATGGTTGGATCATTTGAGTCCTAGCATGCTTGAGTTCCACTCCCCGTGTGATCAAATTAAACAGATATGAAATAAAAAAAGAGGAAGGGACTTCCCTACTGACTTTGGTCAACCATTTAAAAATAGTAGATTCGACGTTTTTGAACGGGAAGATTCAACATTTTCAAAATATAAATCAACTTTTTAAAAAATGTAATGCATTCAACATTTTCTAGAGCCTGGATCAACATATATTTAAAACAAAATAAATATTTAGCAAGCTGTGGACAGAGTTGTTTGGCTTATCTGGAGTTACGTTGTGGATGCGTTAGTCTTACCATTCACAAACAAAGCGGGTAGACCATGGGTGTGAACTAGTGCATGGAAACCTTCCTCCATTGTTTTGTCCATGCATGTCCAGCAAAATGGCCCACCTGACTATCTTAGATTCTTAGCGAGTTTTGGTACAATACTAACTCTGCTCTAAAGTGTTCATCATTTGAGCGGGTGAGTGGGCGTGACAATCTGTATTCGTGAGCGCAATTTGTTATTGAACCTAGTGCACTCATGCAAAACCAACAAAATTGTTAATGTCATCCACATGCAATGCCATTTGAAATTAGAAAACTACAAATCTTAAATCGAGCATCGAATTAAATTTTGATTGCACAGTTGGATTTTAAAATAAAAACTTCATAACAAGATTCCACTATATAATATTTGGATGAACTTTCTTTATTCATATTTTAATAAAGACTATATTTTCCATGCAATGTATACATGTGGAACAAAATCTAAACTCACGGAACAAAATATTTATATGTTACGAACAAACTATATAAACTCATGGGACAAAACAAATATAAACATGGAACAAATTATACAAACTCATGGGACAAAACAAATATAAACATGGAACAAATATTAATTTTGAATTTTAAAGTGAAAATAATTGAATAAGTACAAAAATAATTATCTAACACAAGAAATAACAGTATGGACTAAATCATTATAAGCAGGAAATGAAATGTAAACATCACGAAAATTGCTTGTTGCAAAATAAACATCACAAAGATTAAAATTTTGATTGTGTAAGATAAAATAGTAGAATACTAAAAAATAGCCTGAAAGAAAAGAAAAGGAGAAAAAAGAAAGAAAAAGAGCATGGGAAAAGAGAAGGGATCATAATGAATAAATGAATATAAGAGAAATAAAAGAAATAAAACTGAAAAGATAGAGCAAGAGAAATAAAAGAAAATAAAGATACCAAAAAGGAAAATAATAACAAAGAAAATAAAGAAAAATAAAAAGAGAGAAAATGGAAGAAATTCAGTATTAAAGGGTAGAGGAAGGAAAATGATAAATATATGAAAATTAAAAATGATAGAAAGAGAAAATAAAGAAAGAAAGGGAATAGCGACACCTTACTGGGTCTCCGTTCCACGCAAGTCGGAAACCACCAATCATCACACGCCGCGTTTGTCTCCCACAATTTCACGCCCACATTTTCCCAGCTAACGTGGCGAATATCCATGACATGAGAAAACCAAGGTGGAATCGGTAGGAAGGTCACGTGTTCGATTTTGATGATAGACTGGTTTAGTCGAGTAACAAAACTTGTTGAAAATGTTTCCTAAAATTTTCAGCTAATTAGGGTGACTAAATTTAATCTAATTATAAAACTAATTACATAGATGGATTGAAAACATAAGGCGAATCTAAGCCTATATATATTATAGTTAAATATGTACCAAGTGAACTCCTCAAAACCCGATTAGGACAAATAAGGAGTAGAATCATGTTACTTTATTGTTCCATCAAGACATATGTCTGATCCATCATCTCTAAAAACCCACGGAAAAATAATAATGAGACATATATAGTTTAAACAAATTTCTTCAAATAATCTTGTCGAAATTTGAGAAATATATACATATATCATGTAAACTCCTCAAAACCCAATGGGAAAAATAAGAAAAACCATGATATATGTTGTTCCATTTGAACTCTTACGAGGTAAACTCATAATCTTCAAAAAGAACAATAGTTATGTCAAAGAGTATCATCCTCAAAAACCCTCATGGGAAATAGATGATACAACATAACACCTTGTGTTGATGTTGCCTTATTAAAACCTTTAAATGAGAAACCTAACAAGGTAAAAACTCATACAAAGAAAGAAAGTACAACATGATGCAAAACAAGTTATGGATCAAAGAGGAAACTCTACCGTTGATACTTGTAAAGCACTAAGTCCTCTCATAATGATCTCTTAACCACATTTGAAAATGTGGAGCAAGGTAGAGACAATCTAAATAATCTGTATGATTATCACAATACTTAGATTTGCAGAATGATTATTTCTCAATGTTAGGAATAAACCATTTCGAGGTTGTACCTCACATAACTTGCATCAACGTGTTTAGGATTGAAGGCAAATGACGGCATGCAGAACAAGAGTGAAATGATTCATTGTATTCACCATATAAAGTGAGTACATATATATACATGGTGAAATGACACTATGAAAGGACATGCCCGTTAAGATATGTAAATTAGATCACATAGGTATGATAAGGTGAATTGAAATTTTTACAGGTGTTAAGGATGAAAGATTTTTCTAGTAAATGATGCTAATGGATTGAAAATATAGTTACTAGCGGAAGTGTGAGCGATAAAGTGAATGATGAGATGGGTCCCTTTTCGAGACTAGGAAGAGGTTGAGACAGGCGACCCCTTTCACTGTTCTTTTTAATGTGGTGGTGGACATGTTGGCTATCTTAATTGAGAGGTCAAAAGATCGTGACATGTTTGATGGTCTCGTCCCTCGCTTGATGGTGGCCTCTCCATTTAGTATGCGATGACACAATCCTTTTCCCCGGATGATGACTTAGTCAAGGCAGAACCCGAAACTTGTGTTATGTGCTTTGAAAGTTCTCGTGCCTAAAATAAATTTTCACAAGAGTGAGTTGTTTGGCTTTGGTGAAACGAAAGAAAGAATTGATCGATATATGGATCTTTTTGGTACATGGGAAGGGAGCTAACTTTTAGATACTTGGGAATCCGATGAACCACCACAAACTTACAAATAGAGATTGGTGCGTGGTGAAAGAGAGATTTCGAAAAAAACCTGACTAGTTGGAAAGGCAAGCTTCTTTCGTCGGAAGGAAGACTTGTTCTTATTAATTCTGCTTTCAAGCTTACCTATGTTTATGATGTCGTTTCTTGAGAATACCTAAAGGCGTTTTGAAGAAGTTGGACTATTATAGATCCCGTTTCTTTTGCCAACGTGAAGAACATAAGAAGAAGTATAGATGCCGGATGGAATATTGTGCATAAGCCCAAGAGTGTGGGGGCTAGGCATGTCGATCTTAAAGTTCGAATAAATATCTACTAAGTAAGTGGTTGTTTAAGTTGATAAATAGGAAGGTTTATGGTAGGAGATTCTCTTGCACAAGTTGAAAAGAAAAAAGGGACTCTTGCACAAGTTGAAAAGAAAAAGGACTCAACACTTTTTTGGTGGGTTGATGGAGGTTAAGAATATGTTTCGAAAGAGGCCACTTCTTGGTCCAAGATGGTACTGACTAGATTCAGGAAGATCTTTGGTGTAGATAAGCCTTTGATAACAAAATACACATCTTTGTATAACATTGCTAGAAAGAAGAATGTTAAAGTGGCTCAAGTATTAATGAGAGCCACTTAATATTCTTTAAATGAGCTGGTGGGAGAACTGGGTTAAATGGCTAGAGTTAGTAGGGGTCTCTTGAGGTGAGGCTTACCTCGCGAAGAGATACTTTATTTGGAGCATGTAAGCAAGACCTTCTCGGAAGGTCTATGTACAATGATATCATGTCGAGGGTGGGAGTCCCTTTGATGTATCTTCTTGGAAAGTTAAAGTGCCCTTAAAAACAAAATTCTCCTCCGGCATTTGTGGCAAGGTGTGATCCTTACTAAAGATAACTGGCTAAAGGAAGTGGAAGGAGGGAATGTTGCTTATGCAATGCGCATGAGACAATTCAACACCTTTTCTTTGAATGCCCAATTGCGAGGCTAGTGTGAGTACAATATTCATAACGTTTGATATTAAGAAACCAATGAGTATAAGTCACATTTTTTATGTGTGGCTTAAGGGTTTTCATTGCAAACAGAGGAAAAGTGTGTTGCTTGGTGTAGCCTTTTCGGGCCATCCGGCTTGGTAGGAATAATGTGGTGTTTCAAAGATCAAAACTGATTCGTATTTGCATGTAATCTTTAGGAGTGTGTTTTGGATCAGGAGTTGGTCCATCCTGTCTAAGGAGGAGGACATGAGAAGCTTGTTGCTTGGATGTCAAATGTTGGAGACAATGACATTGAAAATCTTTAACAATTATGGATGGAATGTGCTAAAAGGATCGCTTTCTACTAGGTCGCTTTGCTTTGGTGTGTTTTGCTCTTCGCCATAGTCCTTTTATCTCAACAGATCTTTGTTTACGGTTAGTGAATATGTTAGTGTCTTGAATATGTGTTTGCGGTCAGTGTTGCGATTGTATTGGATGATTTTTGGTACATTCTCCGGGAGAATGTAGGGGCGGGTTTAATCTATTTTTTTTTAAAATGTTTTCTAACACCATTCATTGTCTCTGTCCTGTAAGGTTCTCCGGGCCCGGAATTCCGTCTAGGCAGGTTAAAGGGCCTTTTTTCAAAAAAGAAAAAGTCCATTCGACGAGAAAAGCGATCGCGAGATTCGGCCATCAAATTGAGCCCATACGGCCATACCAAAGACGCCTCGCTGCCTGGTAGAGCACAAATTGCGCGTGCCCACCAGCCGCCAACGCCCGCGCACCCCTCATCTTTCTAGTCGTCTTCGCCCCAACGCTAAAGACGGCGCCTTTTCTTGGTTACGTCAGATTCAAGGACCCACACAGCAGCTCGTCGACTTGAGGTATGGCTCTAGGCTTTGTTGTCTCGTCTGCACGCTGGCCTTGTTTCTAATTTTTATTTGGATTCTAGAGTAGTATCTAGGTTCCAGCCTTCCTTCCAGGTGAACTTTGCTCTTGAATTTAGGTATGATGGATGTTATAATTTCAACTTTCAAGCTGTAGGTGATGAATTGTGTGTGCTGGGGCAAATTGCACCTATGAAATGATTATGGGTATTTTTCTCTTTTTGAGATTCAAAGAAAATACTTATTCATTGTCGAACCAAGGAGCCTGCCCAAGGTTTGATGCTGCTATCACCCTATGTTGATAGTATTGATTTTTGTATATGGAACATTCCTATGACTCGTTATTATACTTTACACTACACAGCCCTTCAAAAAACTTTACACTACACATGGCGTAATTTTTTCATTTCATTAGTTAATTAGGTACTTTGAAATGCTAATGTTATTTCAGGAAGTGATTTTGTCTTGTTGGTTAAGGTTGGATCATGTCATGTCAATAGTTCTTTCTTGCTTAGTGACGCTGCTTAATCAAACATTTTCCAAATACGACATATTTTTCTAAAAGAATTGTTAAAACGCGTTCATGAGCACATGCTTATTGATGAGATCTGATATTGCCATCGATTGATATGTTTATGCATTGTTCTTATCCCATTGATTGTGTGAGAGTGGCGCGAGAGAATCCCGCCCGCTATACCCACGAGCCGGCGCCACCACTGTGCCTTAGGTCCACCGAGCCCACAACAATAGGCCGGGCCTAACTCAACCCAAAATACTAGTCCGATGGGTGAGGACTGCACCTTTATATTGTGCTCCCCACCCATCAATTTCCGATGTGAGACTAAACCCAACAATCTCCCGTCACACATTGGGCCCAACTCTTCCATCACAACCATCCGTGTGATCTCCCAAGAGCGTTATCTAGGCCCCGAGTCCAACTCTCCGAGTCCACAACCATCCGTGTGACCCTCAGGACGCTTCACGGGCTCCCGTCATGTGACCACGGAGATGTTTTCCTCCGACCTGAGCACCACTTGTTAGAGTGGCGCATGAATCGGCCCGCTATACCGACGAGTCGGCGTCTCACGGGCCTTAGGTCCACCGTGAGCCACAACAGGCCCCTAACTCAACCAAAAGACTAGCCCGATGGGTGAGGACTCACCCCCACCTTTATATTGTGCTCCCACCATCAATTTCCGATGTGGAACTAATCCAACAATCTCCCCGTCACACATCGAGCCTAACTCTTCCATCACATGACAACTCATGTGCACAACATGGAAGGTTATTACAGGCTCAGTATATTTTCTGTCATAAGGATTTTCGTGACCTTACGGAGACATTAATGGGCTCCCCCGTCAACGTGTGACCCTGAGATATTTTCACATACTTTTCCGACCTTCGGCTCTGATACCACTTGTTATAAGCGATGGCAAAACAACGAAGTAAAGAGATCAAATCGCAAGGAGACACGAGATTTAACGTGGAAAACCCTCAACACGAGAGGAAATACCACGGGCGCCCAACAAGCAACTTCACTATGATTGGGTCGGTTACAAACATCCAGCGGCGGCTTACAAGAAGTAGAATAATCTCCAATGGAAAACCCTAACGGGGTCATATGACCCGTACCGCTCCGGCCTTAGCCTCTCGGTGGGCCTCCGCTACGCTTCGTCAGAAGTTAGCCTCTATCTTTGAACAATGAATTTGGATCATCAATCAACAAACTCCACCTTGAGACAAATTCCTTCTTGTAGCATCAACAAAGAACCTTCATCCTGAACACATCACAAAGAAACAAAAATAGCGGCCAAACAACCTCTTGGGCTAATTAATAATACCAACTAAGCTTGAGCAAAGCTCAAACTTAGCAACTAGAACTGGCTTTGTCAACATATCAGCTGGATTATTATGAGTGCTTATCTTGCATACCTTTAGCTTACCCTTTTCGATCTCATCTCGAACATAATGGTACTTGATCTCAATGTGCTTTGTCCTAGCATGGAACATCTGATCTTTAGTAAGATAAATTGCACTTTGACTATCAGAAAACAAGTTAATGCAAGAATCAACTCCATAAAGCTCAGCATACAATCCCTTTAGCCAAATCAACTCTTTGCATGCTTGACAATAGCCATGTACTACGCCTCGGTAGTAGACAATGCAACAACGGTACGCAAAACATCCTTCCAACTCACAGCACAACTGCCAACAATAAACATGTAGCTTGTAAGTGATCTTCGCATGCCCAAATCACCAGCATAATCTGAATCAACATATCAAATAAGTCCCTTAGTTGTCACCAAACGCAAACAATGATCTGCCGTCCCTACGAAACACGAAAATCCGAACGCCCCGGTGTTCTTTTCGAGGATTAGACATATATCTACTAACAATACTCATAGCATAAGATAAATCCGGACGAGCAAACCATAGCATACATCAAAGAACCAACAACCGTCTGGAACTTTTGACATGTATTCAATATCCTCATACGAACTAGCACCTTTGCTCAACGAGACAATTTAAAATGCGGTGCAATAGAGTACTAACATTTGTGCATCATGCATGTTGAAAGCTGAAGGACCTTCTCAACATAAGCATGCTAACTGAAACAATAAACCAACTTTTCTATCTCTAGTAATTTCCATACCTAGAATTTTTTTAGCCGCACCAAGGTCCTTCATCTCGAACTCACTACTCAACAATTTCTTCAATGTAGTGATCTCTTTCCTGCTCTTGGCAACAATCATCAACATATAACGGCAAGTATATAGGTGATCCATTAACATGCTTGATGTAAACACACTATCATATTTAGATCTCTTAAAGCCATGTGACAACATAAATGAATCAAACCTCTTATACCAGCAGCGGGAGACTGTTTCAAACCATACAAGGATTTCTTCAACTTACAAACATAATTCTCCTTGCCATGCACTATGAACCCCTCAGGCTGTTCCATGTAAATCTCCTCCTCAAGCTCTCCATGTAAAATCAGTCTTCACATCTAAGCGCTCAAGCTCAAGATCATGTGCAGCAACAATACTAAAGAAAGTGCGAATCAATTGTGCTTAACAATGGAAGAACACATCATTGTAAACAACACTAGGAATCGTGAAGCCTTTAGCAACTAACCTTCCTTATACTTTGGAGGCTCGCTGGGAGATAAACCCTCCTTTCTCTTGTAGATCCACTTGCAAACATGCTTCTTACCCTTAGGCAAAGGAACAATATCCCACGTGCGGTTCTTCTCCAAAGGCGCATCTCATCTACATAGCTGCAATCCACTTCTCACGGTCCGCAAGCAATGGCTTGAGAATATGTGGCTCATAACTCATCAACTGCTATCAACAGCATAATAAATCATGTTACACTCCTCAATAAGACGTGGTGTGCAACCTCTTAGACTTGCGGTAGCAATGGGCAAATCCTCATCTAGCTGCAAAGCAGGGGAAGATGATGAAACCGTAACAGATGAGACCGCCTCACGGTTTTCATTAAGAAGAGAACCTAATATGAGGTGTGATGACAAACTTGAATAGTCAAGTGGAGCACTTTCAAAACACCTTATTCACCCTCTCCCAATGTAGGATCACAAAAGTGAGGGGTTCTGGACACCCCTACTCTCCATTTGCTGATGCATGCGGGCACTTGGGATGAAGTAGACTACTACTGTCACTATGGACTTAAGTCAAACTCAAGACACTAATGAATAAGAAAAAACTCAAGACACTAATGAGGAGAAATATAACAAGAAAAAGAGACTGAATCATGGATACGATTGATGGAGTTAGGAAGCAAATGGAATTTGCAAAAAAGAAAAGAGGAGAAAGAGAAAAAAAAGGAAAATAAAGGTCAGGTCAAACCAAGGTCAACATAAAGGTTGACTTTAACGGACCAAGTAAAAAGATATGAATTTGGATCAAATATACCATATTGAAGTGAACCAAGTTCAATCAAACCTTAAAAAATTCAAATTTGGACTTGATTTTGGAAGGATAAATATGGCCAAATACCTATGTTTGGAGGGTAAAATTTTGGAATTTTACCTACACACTATTCCGTGACCCAACCTAAAAGTTGATCAACTATTTACAGATGGCATTTTGGTTGAAGTATGGTTCTGACATTTTGATGTTTCAGTAATTAAATTGGAGCCAAATATTGAAGGTTAATCTGTTTTTAAAGACGAATTTTTTATCATGACAAAGATAAAAAAGGATGTAATTTGAACAAAAATTTCTCCAAAATTTCCATATGAACCATACTAAGATCTACCACAAGAGATAAATTCCTATAGTTGGTTCATAGGGTGGCTCAAAAGTGAATGTAAGAATTTCAAATTTGAGTATCTAGGCAAGTTCTCAAACATGGATAAATCTAATTGGATTTGAACTCTGATGATACTGATTGGAAGCAGAGGTTTTCATTGACGTTGAAAGGTTATACATTCTTTTACAAAAGGTTTTAAGGCCTATATGGAAGTTCAGTTATAATAAACAAAATACTATAAATTACATGCCCACAAAAATTTTTTTGGACCCAAAACACTTCTTGGATGTGTTGGCACAAGTGTACGACCAACAACAACGTGAGGGCTCGCCAGCACCTCTGCGTGCCAGATCGGTGTGTGTCACCGGTCGGACCTTTGCCATCGGTCGGACCGGTGAAGGTCACCGTTAGACCTTTGCCGGTGAACGGCGAAGACCTCCGAGCGTCGCTCGGGTGGATCCCGTCGGGGCGGCGCCGTAGGGTTGCTCTAGGGTGGCAAGGCCACCTAGAACGCCCTCAATCAACGTAGACGAAGGAGGAACAACAAGTAGTAGATTGGAAAAGTTTAGGCAAGAGAAAAGGTAAAAGATAAAGCGAAAGTGTTTTGATCGATTGGATACCTCAATCGGCCGTGGCCTTATATTTATAGGGTGGGAGGTCTTGCCCAAGGAAACCCTTTACAAGCCTAAATCTATAAGGACTCCTTTTGGTTCGGACAGGGGACACCGGTCGAGGTCGAGGCCGTGTCGGGCACAAGTCATATCTCCCTCATCCGGACTCCGATTTGGACGTTCCACATATGAATCTTGATCTACTCGACGAGACCTATCCAATGGTGAAGTCAAATTGTATTTTATGGTCTTTGACCACACGGTCTGACCGGTGGGACCCACGGTCGGCCGGTCGAGACAAACGTGCCAATTTTGGGTGCGAACATATGCCCCTATTTTTTGGTAAAGCTTGCGTGCGAGAAAACATTCTAAATCAAAATTGGCTAAAGGCGATGATCAACAATGCATCGCCCATATTTTGCTCCTAAGGGCGATAATCGCTTTATCGGCCATAAACTTGCTCTCAACTCATGGAACAACTTGTTTCGGTCTCCATACCTGCTTAGTAGTTGCTGACCTTGCCGGTATCACCGCTGCTCGTTGCTCCATTGATCCTTGCTTCCGCATCCGTTGCAATCTTCTTTTTTGTGTATGAGTTAAGCCTGAGGGACACCACCTCGGCTGTGAGTATTTTGATTCATTGTTGTCCTTATGACCTCCTTTAGAGTTAATGGATGCACTTGACCAGTTATTATCAAGAACAATCGGTCTTTGCATTGAACCATGATTTACATATGTAGGAGGATATTGAATCATATATGAGCATATGTAAATTAGCATAATCCAAAGGTGAATAATAGCAAGGATATGACCAGGACCATGGTGAGGTCGGTCCAACATATGAATAAGGTGCAGCAACATAATTTTCTTGAGATTTGCAAGAACAAGGTATATTTTGATTTTTTGTTGAAAGTTTGAATTTTACCTTTACTTGGCCGACTCCTTGCTTTTGGCTTGCTCCCTTCTTCTTGTACTTGGCCAAAAGCTCCTCGAAGGTCGGCTTCACCTTTTTCTTGACCATGGGACATCTCTGGGGCACCATCGTCGGCCGGTCTCAGGACCGTCCGACGTTCTCTTCTTGCCTTGCCCCGGCGTTGAAGCCTTGTGCAACCTTGGGGTATCCTCAGTAGCTTGTCCTGCACCTTTATTTCAGACCTTCGCTCACCAATGATTACATTTTTTCCTTTAGCTTTTCGGCTTGATCCGGCCGAATTAGCACTTTTGGATTGTTTAACTCAAGAGTATTTATCGGAAAGGGATTATGATCGACTTGCATAGCATGAAAAGTCAAACGACCTTCATTAATAGCCGATTGCACTTGCGAAATACATTGCAATCATTAGTTGCATGAGAATAAGAATTATGAAATTTACAATAAGCACGTCTCTTCAACTCTTCTAGTGGCGGTATAGTATGAGTTATTTTAATTTTCCACCTTTCAACAACTCATCAAAATCCTATCGCACTTGGCTACATCAAAGTGTATTTAATTTCTTCTTGCCGATTCTTACGGATCGGCTTTAAAGACTCACAAGTGCTAGGTTTATCTTTATTTGACCATACAAATTCAGCGTTAAAACATCATTGCCTTCATCGTCGAATAATCGGATGCATAATAAATAGATTAGACTTTTCATTGGTTTTTTGTGAACTCTTAGATTCCTTAAGTCGGTTTTCATTAGCTAAAGCTTTTTGCAACAACCGACTAACATCTAAGAAATCTTGACCATCTAGCTTCTCTTTATGAATATCAAGCAAACCGAATAAGCAAGATCGGCTAGATCTCTATCGAAATTGTCAAACTATAGCATCGGTTTCTAGTGTCTCTAAATCTTCTAATATATTCAGATCCATGATTCATTAGATTTTTGCTAACGATACAAGATGTGACAATTTCAACTCAGTTTCACCAGTAAAGAAATAATCATGAAATTTATTTTCTATATCAGAAAAAGTGTAAACTGAGTTGGGTGGCAAAGAAATAAACCAAGTAAATGCAGCACCCGATAGAGATAAAGGAAACAATCTCATTTACAAATATCATTAGAAGCGGTGCACCACATTGTATAGTAAATTGGCCTATATGCTCTAATGTACTTCTACCATCATCCCCACTAAATTTAGTAAACTCTGGTATTTTAAATCCTGTGGTAGATATACTCATAATTTTCAGGATACGGTCTTTTATACGACCGACTCTTAGTTTTAGGCTCTGTACCAAAAGTTTGTCTAAATATCTCGAGCATCTCTTCTCTAAATCCCTCCATCCCCAAAGCGGTTCTAGGTCTAGCCGATCCAGGATGTGGTGCTCGATTTATAGTAGGTTGTGGTGTGCTATATGTTGATGTTTGGTTCGGCAATGTGTTGGGAACATGCTGCTGAACTATTAGGAACATATGCACTTGGCTGCTATATACAACCGTATGCGGCATCATTGCATTAGTAGCGGCCATTGTACTCCCTCCACCAGCCGAAGCACCAATAGTGGTCCGGCTATGTATGTGGTGGATTGGAGGTACACCAATGGGGACTTTAGGTATATGCAAGTCTGAAAAATCATCTAGTGTGCTATCTTTAGAATTTTCGGTAGAAGTAGATGCATTAATATCATTACCGAAAATTGTTTACCAAATTTGGCCTCTATACGATCTAAACGAGAATTAATCGTAGATTCAAAATTTTCACTCATGGCAACAAATTTGTTATTTAAGCTAGCACTAACAGCCCCATCAATCATATTAGCAATATCTGAATTATCTTCAGGAGGAGCATCAGTTGTACCTTTGAGCACGGGAATATTGATGGCGTCCTTGTCCTTCTTGACGTTCCCTTGTCGATCCACGGAGAAGTGCGAGATGTATTGCTTCATGGCTTCTTCTTCCAACTCCAGGATCTCCCGCTCCTTTTGTTCACGAATCTTCCTCCTCACACTTGACAAGTGCTTTACGCTCTTGAGATGTTTGCTCAACATTCGGCCTTGCAATGTTTTGGGGTCAACCTCGGAGGGTATAGATAGTTTACGGCCATGGTAGCCGATTGATCTTTCTTCCCCGGTGAGTCGCCAATTTGTTGGCACAAGTGTCACCAACAACAGCAGCGGAGAGGGCTCGCTGCAGCACCTCTGGCACCGTCGACCGGTGTGTGTCACCAGTCGGACCTTTGCAGTCGACCGGTGAGGTCACACAGGTCGAGACCTTTGCCGGTGAAGAAGACCTCGAGCGTCGCCCGGGCAGGATCCGTCGAGGCGGCGCCGTGGGGTTGCTCTAGGGTCGGCAAGGCCACCTAGAACGCCCTCAATCGGCGTGAGACGAAGGAGGAACAACAAGTAATAGATTGGAAAAGTTTAAGGCAAAGAGAAAAGGTAAAAATATAAAAGTAGATTGATTTGATCGATTGGATACCTCAATCGGCCGTGGCCCTTTATATTTATAGGGTGGGAGGTCTTGCCCATGAAAATCCTTTACAAGCCTAAATCTATCAGGACTCCTTTTTTCGGTTCGGACAGGGGGCACCCAGTCAGACCGGTGAGGGGCACCAGTCAGACCGGTGCTAAGTCATATCTCCCTCATCCGGACTCCGATTTGGACGTTCCACATATGAATCTTGATCTACTCGACGAGACCTATCCAATGGTGAAGTCAAATTGTATTTTATGGTCTTTGACCACCGGTCTGACCGGTGGGACCCACAGTCGGCCGTCGGACAAGACGTGCCAATTTTGGGTGCGAACAGGATGGGTTGTGATCCACAATTTTAGCCAAAACCACCATAAATTTCTACATTGTTGTTGATTGGAGCTATCGGGGTGAATCCAACACGGTGACCGGGACTTTGATCCTCGGATCCGCAACCGTAAGACACAGTTTGAGTATAGAGACAAGGTTGTAGTTTTGTTAACACAAAACCTCTTGCCGCACCTCATTTTGTCAAAGGAGGAGGATTTTACGAGACGTGTATGATCCATATTATGTGAAAGATCATTTCACACAAAACAAGAATGGGTAAAAATTTAAAAGCTTCTTTTAACAGCCCATATCAAGATGCAGCCCACAGCCGGAGGTAGCACAGTGAGTCAGCAGTACCCTAGTACAGTCGCAGGTTTAACCGATCCGAATTATATATATATATATATTAATCATTTTGCAAAATTATACGACCGTTTCAAAAATTATCGCTTTTGACAACCAATCACCGTGACCCACGGCGGCCTGTGGCCCACAATGATTTGAGGTCAACCGCCACACGGTTGAAAACCAACGCCCGTGGCCCAATGATTCGCGGCCGGTTGCAGGAACCCTGTGACACGGCGGCAAGCAGCCGCTTTGCAACCGTGCGCCATAAGCGTTGCTTGTAGAACCGCGTAGGGTCATTGTTGGTTTTTTTAAAATTTATCGGAGAAAACACACATTTGCAATGACATGTACGGTGCTTATACAACCCTAACAAAGCTACGCCTTCGACGTCGATACCATGCCTTAGAATTTAGAAATTTCATTACAACATTCTAATTAATCTGGTTGTCGAGAACTGCCCGGAGAGCATAGAGCCCACGGTGTTGCGGCGGCATGTAGTACCAGTGTGGGGTGGAGGTGGTGAAGGTGCAGGGACCAATCTTTCGGAGGGATGTTCTTCTTGTGGCATTGACAAGTGCGGTCGAGCATTTGCAGGCCGGTCGTCTCTGCGCTAGGCGATGGATGCGGAGAAACCGGTCCTCAGCGGCTCCGCTTCAGTTGTAGATGAGCGGCGTCCTCGAGGTAGTCGATGTCTTGTTGATAGGGATCAATAATGGTGGATCCACCCATTGAGAGAACCACGAGTTCTCGATTGGGTGAATCTTGCAAAAAGTAAGAAAACCTTAGCAAACCAAAGAAAGATGATGAGGAAATTTGTGGACATTGCTTACCCATGCATATGGGCGATTGCGAAGCGACGGACCGGAGTTGTTCCATCCACGTACACTTGCATCACGCAAAACTCACCGTGTGAACACCTGAGCCACAACAGTTTGCTTTGGTGCGTAACTTCTAACATCACGCATCGATCTGAAGTCACTCTTGCCTTTCGGTGGGAAATTGGCTTGAAATCTTCGATTCTTGATGCCACAACTCGGGACCGAAACCGTGTCCATCCCCACTCAGGAAGCCATTGTTGAATGATGTGAGAAGAAGGCAATGGAGTGAATGGTGCTATATATAGAAGAAGGAGGGCGGTGGGTGGTGGGCCCTTCGATCCGTGGGAAGGAAGCGGCGGTGACTCGGAGAAAACACACCTAGTACTAGGACACGTCGCTTTGTGGGCGGTCGATCCGTGGGAGGAAGCGTCGGTGACTCGGAGGAAACACAACGACTACGCATATTATAATCAATGTGCAAACACACGTAACGGATAAAACACACTCTAATGCAGTTCGATTAAAGTTCTTAAGGATACAAACCGAGGACCCTAGTTGACGATGTCATGAAATCCGACATTATTTGATACAGTCCGGCTAATACTCTAGGTCTCACTGAGTGGGGTATTTCCCTTCACGATGGCATCCGTGCCTTGGCTTGGCGAGCCCTCTCCCTCTTCCTCTCTCTCTATCGGCTTCACGGGCCTGGGCCGCTTCACGTTCTCTCATCTCCTGGCGATGGCGCATTTCCTTCTGCTCCTCCTTCTTTTTCTCCTCTCTCTTTTCCCACTCAACCATGCGGAACCACCTCTCCCTTGCATCACGGCTTCTCCTCGACGTAGCTCTTGTCAAGTCGGAGCTTTCGGTATCTAGCCACCATGAAATCACAAAGAGGAGGTGGAGTCTTTTTCAAAGACATGTCAGCAAATATTAAATCACAAATGACAAATGAATAATTGAGAAATGTAGTAAGTCCTTACTTTGGCTCTAAGGTTGCGGTCGAATGGCTGGATCGGGTCGTGCGCATAGTTAGCGCACATGAAGAACCTCATCCGTAGGCGTACCCGAACCTTGCACCTAACAAGCTTGCAATTGTCACCCATGAAGCACATAGGAGTGTCGATCCCCTGTGGCACCTCGACATTGTCCTTCCTCTTCGTGAGGAACTCCAAGTCCAACTCAGAACCTGAGGAGGCCATTGCAAACCTGCAAAACAAGATTAGAACAATCAGAGGCAAAAAATAATACAATGAATCGGCGCATAAATTATTAAAAAAGAATAGAACAATCAGCAAAATAATACAAATAGAAGTTCAATTATTACAATACAATACCATGCATAAGTTCATACAAGAAATATAGTTCAAATATTACAAATTCCGAAATTAAATGCCTAACATTACAAGCAACTATGATCATACGAATCTGCGTTGGTCCCTACGCCCCGTCGCGTCGCGTCCACGTCCGGATGGGGGTTGGGATGGTCTGAAGTTCTTGATGAGCCCTCGGCCGTGGGTGGTGTTGCAAGCATAACTTGTGGTATGCACCTCTTGTACGTGTGACGTGTTGTGGCACTTGTAGCACATCACTCTGCGAGTCCGACTTCATCCATGTTGTTCTAATCCTCTTCTTCTTCCGTCTTCCAACACCTTGGCTGGCGAGGATCTGGATTTGGTATGTGCACAACATTTTCTTTGGGGTTCTCAGTAAAAGTACCACCTGCGAGGTAGCCACAATTGTTCGGTTCCAAATGTTCGAGCAGTTTCCTTGGCGTAGTACCATAGCGCGTACCTATGGTAGGCTGAATTATTGCGGTTCATAGCATCTGGCGATCACATGTGAGCGAGGGGATGTGTAGTAGCTGACTTCGGCATGTACATCTGCATATTTGGTTGCCAAGTTAGCAACTTGATCGTCTTTTCACGGGAAGGGCCTAGGCGCATTTTCCTTTGCACTCAACCTCATAGCTCCACATAATTTCATTGTCATCGGTGGTACAAAGGCTGCTCTGTGACCTTGTGTTTAAGTGCTTTATCCTGAGCCTTGGTCAGATACTCAGTCATTCTTGTGCAGTATCTCATTTGAGTGTTCCTCAGAACCTCATCCGCTATCTTGCTCCTTGTGTGAAAATACAACATTGTACGATACATAAAGAACTCAATGATGCCAACTAGAGGAAGAGGTCTTGAACATGAGCACTGCGGTTGTATACCTCAGCAAAATTAGTGGTCTTTATCCCATGTCTTGCTCCGCCCTCGTCAAACATGAGACACCACTTTTCCTTAGGCTCATTATGAATCCACTGGCTGAAGGTCTTCACAGCACGCCCTCTTCTGCGCCTGACTTGAGGGCCATCTAATCCCACATCCTCGAGAGAAATTGGCTCCTCTCCAGGTTCGGGATTCACTGGCCTCTTTGCTATCTCCTCTGATGCCTTCTTTGTCAGATCATCTAATTTCTTCCAGATGGCATCAAACTTCTTCTGCTGAGTCTGCTCACACAACCGCTCAAACAATTTAGACAGGGTCTTGTTCTTGAACTGGCTGTGGAAGTTTGCTTTCATGTGCCTAGTGCACCACCTGCTCTTAACATCTGGCCACAATGGAACTCTGTATCGCTCTTGGCTGCCCTCTTTCATGTCATTGATTGCTTGCAAAATACCTTTGTGCCTATCGTGTATCACACACATCCTGCACATCCTGGACCACCATGTTCTTCAACCTCTCAAGGAACCAGTACCAACTGTCACCGTTCTCCCCCTCTGCAAATGCAATGGCCAAAGGAAGCAACTGATTGTTACTATCAGCTGCCACAGCTGTCAGGATTGTTCCTTTGTATTTGCCTGTGAGAAAAGTGCCATCTATGCAAATGACCGGTCGACACACTTTGAAAGCCTCAATGCAGGCACCCAATGCCAAGAATGACCGCTGAAGCACAAGCTTGCCTGGTTTCTCCTCACAAGGATAGTCCTTGATATCATAGTAGTGCCAGATTCATCTGAACTATTGTGTGTAGCAAGCTAGGCAAATTGTGGTAGGATGCTTCATAAGTACCCCACCTATGCTCCAACACCTTCTTCTTTGCTTGGTATGCCTTGCCGTAACTGATGGTGTACCCAAATTTTTCCTCAATTGCACCGATAATTGCCTTCGGCTCATAATCAGAGCATTTCACTATGTGAGGGTACATGTGGCTTGCAACAAAATCGGTGAAATGTTTGATTGCCTTGCATCAATACGATCAAGGGTACAAGTGTGACCCTTCACTTCTTTCACCTGTAAGTAATTATCCCACTTCCCCATATATGCATACACTCGAAAAGAACAATCCTCCTTCTTGCAACACACATCATATATCCTCGGAGATCTTGACTACCCCGAACTCCACTGTAGAGTCAAGGTGGACCACCTTTGCTTCATGCATCCTTCGATGTGCGATGATTGGGTACATAAGCGCCTTCACAAACCTCATTCTCCGTGTACTCCCATGGCACATTCTCACCACTATTAACGATTACCTTGGAGAAATCGTGGATTCGCCAATGCGGGGCACATGATCCTCAGACTCATCATCATCATCATCATCATAATCATCATCTGAAGAGTCCTCTTCCAATGCACGTTCATCAGCTTCCAACTCTCTCTGATATTGTCTCATCACCTCTGGGTTTACTTCTCCTCATCAATAACACCGGTGACAACATAACCTCTAGATGCTGCTCACCCTCGAATCCCTTCTTCCTCCTCTTGTTGTTCACCTTCTTGAGCACCTTCCCCTTCTTCACCACCTCCCCCCTCGTCCACATCCTCAGCTTCCTCATGCACTTGACTGCTAGACCCACCCTTCGGTAAACTTGGACAAACAAAATCACGGGCAAACCAACTCGGCATGCATTTACGATAAAACTCCTCCATCGTGGAGTCCTTCAAGTGTACGAGCTCCCAATACACTTGTGCACTTGATTAGTGCCATCACCGAGGCATTGGTGCTCTAAATCTCTTGAAAATGCCTTGACCCGGCCAGTTGGTTATAGCCTCCCAAGTTCTTTCTCAGCTCTTTAACATTTTCTCAATTGAACTATAATTTGACAAGTCAACTCCTTGTGGACCATATATAATTTCTCCAATTCCATAATATAATTTGATTGTGACGTCTCAACATATACGATTCATAATAAAAGCAATAACTGCTATCAAATACTACATCCGAGGACTAAGAAACAAATAGACTTATCTAAACTAAATTAACAAACTAATCGACGCAATCTACACACTTAATGTAAATATGTTACGTAATATAAACTACAACTACAGATCTATACTCCAATCTATACCATACATAAATCTACAATCTACGATACAAATAGTAATTAGTGAAATTAGTGAAATCGTGAAAAACTTGACAGGCGAAGAAGCGTGAGCTTCACCTTCTCGCACCCTCCACCTCTTCTCCTTCTCAACCCTAACACTACAAACATGACTTTTTAATACTACGGATCTAAATAAACGTATTGAATCACTAATTACGCTTTCTAAGTATAGGTGCTAAAGAGTTGAAATCGTGAAATACTTACCAATGATTCAAGATCTAGGAAAGTTGCTCACCCTCACTCACCTCTTCTCCTTCCCAACCCTCTTTCTTTTCCGAATTTTATGACATTTCGGGCTAATTTTCGACTTTTATAGAGGAGAGAGTAATGGCCACATGCCAGGCTGCCACTGCAAGTAGTAGACTCGGTTGGTCAGTCTTGTCGTAGCGCATGGCGATTAGCGTCAATTAGTACGCGGCTGACCACGCCCGTGGGGGCCATGGTCTATTGCCCGACCTCCGTGGGCACGGCATTGGACTCAGCCACCATGGTAGCACGATTGGTTCAAACCGATAATCTATACTATAAAGATCGAATAATTTGAAAAACTTTTCTCACCTAATTTGGGCCCGCCTTTACCCTCGCCGACCCACCCGCCATCTAATTGAGTGGATATTAAATAATCGCACTGGAGGCGTTTACGCCAAAAACGAAATTTTTCTCACCCACCAGATTTGTACCCGCCCTGTACCGCGTAGGCCCACCCTCCTCCGGCCTGGCCGCCGCCCCATCCTCTGGCCTAGGCGTGCGTCATCGATTCGCGTTCCTCACCTCGGGCCTGTTCTCCACCTCCGGCCGGTGATTCCTTTCCGCCGCCCCCACCACTCACTCCCCGCTCCATTACCGACAGCCGGGCCGCTCTTCCTCTCGTCCGAGCTCCACCTCGACCTGTTCCCGCTCCTCGCCGGCAACCCTGCGCTCCGCCCGCGCCGCTGCCGCTTCTCCACGACTCCCTCGGCCTCCTCACCTCCACGGCCTCTCCGACCGCGACGCCGCGCGCATCTTCTCCGCGTTCCCATACCTCCTCACCTCCCCACCAGCGAGCCCTCTGCTTCCTCTCCGCCGACGCACCGCGGTGCTTTGGTCCCCGCCCCTCCTCTTCCTCCGCCGACGCGTCGTGCTCCACCGGGAGCCACTCCTGCTCGCCGCTGTGCTGCTCCTGGCGTTCTCTGTAGACGCACCCTCCTCCCCAAGGTCCTCTTCCTCCGGGACGCCACGGGCCTCCTCACCCAGCCGTCTGCGCGGTTCTCAGGCGTGCGCCAGCCATCCTCTCCTACGGGATAGAGACCATCCTCTCCTTTTCGCGGAGCGCAGGGAGGGACCCCGCGGTGGAGCTTGCCGGGTTCCCGCACTACTTTGCATTGAGTTTGGAGGGAGGATCAGGCCAAGGCACGAGGCGTTGAGGATAGGGGCATCGAAATGTTGCTCAAGGATGCTCACAAGCAACTGACGAGTTCAGGAGCGGCTGATCAATGCCACGTTGTCCAACACCAAGGCGAGGTTGTGAGCTTGCATTCAAAATGCTTGATAAGTGATAACTGCATTGTATGAAAGGCAGTGCTTTTCAGTTTGATTCAGTTAAATAAGATTACCACCCAAACATCACCAAGACACAAATGGCACCAGCAGCAATTTGGGGGCGTAGACTATGTTTCACATGTCATTTCAAGCTCATTAAGGCTGATTGAAGTTATCCATGAGATATGCATGGAAATGTCGCCTGATTGAATGGCTAAATGGTTAATCACTTGTACAGTATCATACAAGCAGCAAAGTTTCCTCTGATTGCCATGGTGGATGAAAGGGCGTGATGCATGAGTTGTTGGAGAACAAAGGCAGTAATGAACAGCCATGGATCTCCATGAACATAGTGTGTGGTAACGATCTGGTTGAGTTTTGTAATAGCACTTTTGCTCTCTTTTTTCCCTTTTGGTGCTATTGCAGGAGAGGTATAATACTTTTGTTGTTATGAAAAAGGGTTTTCATTGGATCCTATAAATGCAATTGTTCCATGATTTAATTTTGGAATACTTGATTATGCCTGTCAGAAATTCTAAGCTATGATGAGGCCAACTAACTTCATCTGTGTAATTGGAATTCGTAACATACAATAGTGATATTTTTAGACAATTTACAACAGCCTTGGACACCAGAAAATGAGGACGATGTTAAAACTCCTTTGCCATCATAAAAAGAAGTGAGTGACCTGATCAATAAGTAGATCAGATCAAAGCATCAAAATCCTTCTCTATTAGTAGTCAGTATTGCAGCATTCTGCTCGATGTGTCCTTAGGAGTTTCTCCCACAGGCACGGCATATCTCTTGATTCTTGGTAGTGAGCAACAATGCATCATTGCAACCTTCAATGTTGATTCTTGTGTCTGTTTCATAGCTGACTGGTAATCCATCTTTCTTCAGATCATTCACTGCCCGTAGCTACATCTTCTAAGGAAACCATATGTTGATACTTTACTAGTATATGCCTCACTCCCACGCATCGCACGCCGCCCACGCCCATGCCTTCGCCCCGCGTGATGTGGTTCAACGGGTTGCACCGTGCGTGCAGGCGGTGGTAGAGGCGGGGTCTCGCCGCTCCCAAGAGCTCGCGCACGCCGACACGAGTGGCGCGACACGCGGGCACCTATGATACCCACTGCCATTGTATCATGCTCCTCGACGCCACCGGCCACCGCGGCCCTTTCCGCCTTTCATCACGAGACAGAGCTGGGAAAGACTGAGAGAGGCGGTGGGCGGAAATGGATGGCAGTGGGGAGAGGCTGGGTGGGAAGTAGGAAGGAAAAAAAACAACTTTGAGAAAAACAAAAATATAAACAAATATTTTTTGAGGGTGGTATGGAAATTTCGTAGTGGGTTCTCTTCCAATTACATCGTCAACTTCACAACAATTGTAGCCATTTATTCTCATACTACAATTGTTTATTAATATTAAAAGTGCCATTAGGAAAAACAACCATTGTATATAAATGAGGATGCCAATCACTGTGGCAGTGTATATATATAGCATTGTCATCACTATATACATCATGCCACTCATCATGCCCAGCTGATCATGTATATATCATGGCGTGTAGAAAGAGAAAGAAGATAGAGCGGACATAATTTTCAATGACAACGATATGCACTCGCTTACATAATAAATTTTAAAACCCTTCTTAATTTAAATAATTGGATATTAAAATTATTTTTAAAACGATGCGTGTCGCACGTGCATCTACGCTAGTTTTAAACGGTCGGTATAATTTTGTAAAATGATTTAAATATATATATATATATATAATTCAAGCGATCCCACCGGAAGGCAGTGGCGTCGTGGCGACCCAAGATTTCGCCGGCCTCCATGCCATCCGCCGCCGCACAGCAGCGGCCGCAGCCGTCCTCACTCAACTCCCCGGTCCCTGCACTCTTCATCTTTCCCGGCCACGGTAAAGGCGTCGACTTTCTTGGTTCCGTCAAAGATCTGCGGCGCCCTCTGATAGTTGGTTGTCTGTGGACTGTGGTATGGCTCTGGGTTCCGCTAATCTCCGTGTTCGTGTGTAGGTTTCTCGTTTTGAGTGTTCCTGGTGGTGGATTGTTCTAGAGAAATTTCATTAGAGGAAATAATTTTGTTTTCGTAGTTCTGATTCTTTTGGGAATTGGGATTTTAGGAAAATAGGTTTGGATTTTGTGAAATTACGGAACTTGGTTGAGGTTTCTTTGACATATGCGCATAGTTTGGTTGTTCATGTCATTTGTTAATTGCTTCCAAACTTTGGAAATTTGGTATATTAGTGTATCTTGTAGCCTCGAATGTTTCAGTGGTTTCAGATATGTAATGCCATTTGTCATCTTGAGATGCATAGAGCGATATAGCCTAAAAGTATTTCCTTATAGCGATGTGTTAATTTAAAACGACCTTGGCTGGAACTGCTGCCGTATGTCTGTCTCAATCGTCTGATTATCTTCATCTCTACTTATGCAACTTGCATTAGAGTTTAAGTCATCACTTTGCCTTGATAGTGTTGATTTTATTAATGGGAATTTGCTAAGTTATCAGACCCATAGAAAATGCTGTGATTTTCATGTCACTAGTGTGGTGCTTCGAAATGTTAAGGTCAGTTCAGCAGATGGGTTTTATACTTTGATCTAGTAGTCTTGTTGGTTTAGGTTGATGGCGTTGATTGGTTCCTGACTTCCTGCTCAGTGGTTTAGATATAATTATGAGGCTATGTAGTTTAATCTTCTTTGTCCTGATGATAGCATGAATTTTGAGCCAAAACAGATAGGTTATGGAGTTCATGAGCAATGCTTGTTGCTAAGTTTGGATACTGCCTCTGCTTATGTTCATATGCTTTGTTGCCATCTGAATTCAGTTCTCTCAATACTGGTTGAACCAATGGAGGATCTGCCAGTTCGGTGCTAGCTGAGATCATCAAGAAGATTCCCAGCACAAGTGACCTTAACTCCCTCTCCCTCGTGTCAAAACAGTTCTATGCCGCTGAGGCAGAGCAAAGGATGCTATCTTCGCCGGCTGTGGCCTTCCTCCAACATCGGCCATGGCATCACTCTGCTCCCGGTTCCCAAATTTGAGCAAAGTGGAGATCAGTTACTATGGCTGGATGCCTGACAATGGAGCACAGTTGGACAACCAAGGCCTCCATGTGCTTTCATCTAGCTGCCCTTGTTGACTGATCTCACCCTAGTCTATTGCTCAAACATTGGTGACTCTGGTCTAGCTTATATAGCTTGCTGCAAGAAACTGAAAACCCTCAGGCTACCGTCAATCAGTTCAAGTGGGCTTCTCTCAGTGGCTTGTTGGTTGCAAGAGTTTATCAACTCTACATCAACAGTTGCGAAAACATTGGCACACAGCGGCAGGAACAGCGGGGGCCTGTGGCTCAGACACCTTTATGACCTGTTCTTCCCTGGGAGAAGGAGGATATGAGGTGGAAACAGAGGAGATGACAGCCACTGGTGGCATGGAATGGCTGGGGTACCTTGGAATGGCTGGATCATTAGAGGAACTTGTGTTGGTGTTTTGCAAAGGAATCAGTCAGTATGATCTCCTCAAGTTTGGCCCAGGATGGATGAGGCTCCAGAGGTTTGAGTTTGAGGGAAGAGAAGCTATAATACGATTCAGCCTCGTGACCTCATATGTGCCACATTACCCGTACAATTATGATTTCAGCTGCGAGAATTTGAAGAGTTTGAGGCTGGCACATATCGTAACTGAACCAGAAATAGGTCTCGATTTCTCCTGGGGAAGTGCAGAAGGGTGGAGAGGCTTTGCTACATTTGGTCACTGGTATAAATGACAGCAACATGATTTGCTCTCCCAGACCTGCAGCAATCTCAGAAGTATCAAACTTGTGTTCATGCCTCTATTCTGCCGATCTACTTTCTCGACACCATTGACTGATGACAGCCTTAAGGCTCTAGCTCTCGGTTGTCCCAGGCTTGAGGAAGTTGATCTCTCATTTGTAGGCTGCGATCCCTGTTACCAGTCCGAGATAGGTTTCAAACGGAAGGGTCTTGTCAAGCTCATCAAGTCCTGTCCGATTCGCATACTCGTGCTGACCTGCGCCAACTTCTTTGACAACAAGGGAATGAAGGTTCTCGCAACTGCAGAGTTCCTGGAAACACTTGAGCTTATGCGTTGCAACGATATAACTGATGGTGTGGATGCACTACATTGCACGTGCCCGCGCTTGGTTAACCTCACACTTCGGGAGCTCGACCATGTTTCTGATGTAGGAGTAGCCAAGGTAGTACATGCAAAGAAGTTGGAGTCTCTGACCGTCGAAGGATGTCCTCAGATCTCTGCACAAACTGTGGAGGGGTCTGCCAAATCAGCTCACTACTCTGTTGAGTCCCCAAGCATATCTAATCTACAGAGATGATGAACCCAGGCTTGGGGGAAGAAGATCCAATTTTTTGTCATTTCGGCTTTGAAGTGCCCACTGAATTCATTCCTTTGTGGCTTCCTTCACATCATTGACTGGTTAAGTGCTTAGTGCTGTTGTGTTTGGCTCAGGTAATAGCATGCGGCATGCGCACGCCACCCTTGGTTTTTTGGCATCTGATGTGTGATGACACTTGTGGTTCCCGTGCTCTTTAAGTTTTTGAACCTTTTCTGTTTCCGTAACCTTAAGAGATGTGCCCTTGTGAACCAAGTAATTCTGCTATGCAAAGGTAACTGTCTCCAAAACCTCTTCTTCTGCAAACTTTCCCATTCCATGTTAGTACTTGTAAAGCCTTTCTTTTGTGGACAATGTAGTGCTTGCTGACTGAGTTCAGACATTTATTTATGAAACTGCAATATTATGGGAGAGATTCTGAAGCAAGAAGTGCCTGCAATTTTAATTGATTTATGAATGCATCTCTGGTACAATTTTTAATCGTGCCATCTCGACATGTACGAATCCAACAACATCGTTGTTCGACCATATGGGCTATTTCTGAAAATATCTGGCGGTCTAGAAATTATGTGACCTTTTTCCATTGTAATTACTTTTTTTGTCTGGAACTAAAAAAGAATGCACAGATATGTTGTTGCAAAATGTCTTTTATTGTATCGCTTTGCTTCTAAAAATGAAGGGACTAAACAACAAATCAGCAATATACCCAGTGTTCAGGTGTTGTTGAGCTGCTTTTTTTTTTAGAAGGAACATGTATTGATCTTAACTTATTACACTGGTCTGTCTACAAACGAGACCCGAAAGAAAAGAAAAATTACAATGAAGTTCAAAACTCTGCGCCGCTTCTCAATCGCGCCGGGCACCAGAGCCAAACTCCACAAAGTGGAGGCCGCAGAGGAGGGCTTACTGCTAGGCGAATCAGCCGAGTACGATGCCTCCCAGGCGCATCGGCCAACTCCAAAACCCACGACGCATCCTTCAATTCCACCACCGGCAACCCGAGCAATGCTCAGATTTCCTCCAAAGATCATCTTCCTTGAGATTAACAGGGTCAACAACATCATCACCTGGAAAAGACGACGATCGGCGACCTCGACTCAGACAGTCTCCACGACCTCTCCATTGACGCCGCAGAGATCGCCATCGGAGACCAAGAAGCCGGGAGAAATTATTCCTGCAACGCGCGTCGCCCATCGACGCCGCCAGAAAACCAAGCCGCAGAGAGAGCCACGCCCACGCAGATCCTAACTCCACCGCCGAGCATCGGTGATCAAACCTGACCTAAAAGACTCGATTGAGAACTCGATCTACTAAAAACAGGACCCCTGTCCCCCTGCCACCGGCTATAAGGCCGGAGACGAGGAGGAACGTGGGCCAGAAACTTGGCGGCGGCGGCGGCGAGCAGGCACCCAGCGCCGGGCGTTCCGCTCGTGTCACCTGGGAGGCGACGCGGGGGACGGTTCGGCCTTTTCTTAGCTATTCGGTGTTGTTGAGCTGCTGATTAGAGCCTGCAGCTGTAAAAATGTCGGTACGTGGAGGAGTTGGAGGTGTCCTTCGTCTACAGCTCCAAGGAAAACACCTACATCGAGTATCCGAACGAGGGCCTGACTAGGGGCCGCTGGTACATGTTCAATCACCACCACGCCTCTGACATCACGTCGGCGCACGTCACTGCGTGGCTGCTCTTCACCACGCGCCGTGTCAATGGGAGGTTCACGCTCGCGGTCTGGTCGTTACCGGAGAAACCACGGTATCGGCCTGTGTGGAGGAAGACGAAGGCGATGAAGACGAAGAAGAAGAGGTGTCGGCAGAGAGGAGGACATCGGCGGCGTGTGGGGTAGGGGCAGCTGGTAGGGTAAGCAGTGCGTATAGATCGGCGGCGGGCAGGGTTGTGGCGACCAGATCCAGATGCGGCAGTGCACGGGGTGGTCCTCCTCTGCCTCCTCTCCCCTTCCCTCTATCGACCCTTTCACGATGCCCGCCGCGTGCGGCCACCCCACCTCTGCGACTCCTTTGCCCCTGGCCATGCCTACCCGCGACCAGCTGGCCATGCCTCATTAGCTACCAGCATGGACCAGTACACGTGGATCCAATTGTTCTGTGATGTTTTTGCGACACGTCATAGAACAATTCATTTTTTCGGCTATTTGTCACATGGGGCTTGATTGGTTGAGAGCCAAATGGCCCTACCAAAATTGGGGCATGCCAAAACATGGACATGTCAAAATTTTCTACAAAATCTTAGCAAAAGTTACACTTGTTTGAGTGCTAAATGTAATAACCAAAATTTTGGCACTCAATTGGTTTGATGCCAAGCACATTTGCCAAAAATGTTAGGCATACCCTCATTTTGGTTTGGCAATTTTGGTGCCCAACCAATCAGGTCCATAAATATAAACTTCTCGCTCGTCTTGATGTCATTTCAAAATTTGTCACAAAACTTCCTTTGCGATGAACTTCTGCATTCAAAGTGACGAAATCCATTGGTCACCGATTCAACTATTTCCACTAGTGAGACCCACCTTCTGCAATGATGCCTGCTGACATCGCACCTCGATTGTGTCACGCCCTTCCCTATTAAGAGCGGCCTCTGTTTGCTCCGCCCAAAGATCCTTCCCAGAGGGATCTCGGAGGCCTTCCTTGGAGGGCACCTCAAGCACATCTTGCTTCATGTGGCTTCTCCATATGGGTCCCATCTGCCAAGCATGATATTTTCCTCATCCCGCTGGACCTCAGACATTTCATCCATTCTTCTTGTTTGGTCCTTTTGCCGCAAGGGCCCTCTACTGGACCTGCATGTAGGCACCTACTCGAGGTATCCCGTTCCCTTGGTGTTGACAAGTGTCCATGTAAAAAACGCAGCTTGGTAGGACCCAAATTCTCCCTCTAGCACCCATTCCTAGGGGGATCAGCTTCAGACTCCTATCCTTCAGGTCGGACAATTTCCTCTCGTGTGCTGCCATCATCCAACTCCTTGGTGCTCTTGGACGGATATCCAGATTCTGAACCACGGTGAAGCGACCCGATCAGTCTTGCCCAACTTCCACCGCTTCTCCCCACCCCGACGAAGTCGCCGGACGTCACCGGATCGGATGCTCCTTCCCGACCCTCCAGCAGCCTTCTCCCTTAGCTTGAGCACAGCCCGACCATGGTGTGAGCTTGCACCGCATGAAGTCCTCCCCGCGCATGCATCCTGCCTGTGTGTGGAGGATGAGGGGAAGAAAGGTTTGACCCAATGACATGAGTCATCTGTGCCATTGTCTACTAATATGGATTTTGGGGGTCTTTTGTTTGACCGGTGCGGCTAGAGTGAAAGCAAAATGTTCCAGAAACCATAGTACATACCGTGCTAACTCCAAGAATTTCCTTCTTTATTTTACTACATAAAAAGCATCAGCTACCGGATAGAAAACAAAATCATTTATTCACAGCTGACCGTTAGCTTTTGCTAGATTTCTTTCTTATCACGTTTTCTTTTACATTTGTTTTGAATGTAGATTGGGTCTGTGTAAATAAAGGGTGAGCTCCAAACTATAGTGGAAAAGAAGTATACACCAACCATACTTTTGAGTGAGAATGAGATCCTAACTAAAAAAAAGGCATCGGATACCATCCTTCAAAGTCCCGACCGGTCACTTTCAACAGAAGGATACATTGCTATTTTATCATCATCTGGAACTGCTTCACTTGCTTTCACTGTTAAGTACGGGTTGCACCCAAATCAGAAGTAGGGGCCTTTATTTTTGGGTGTCCCTATTGGAGTTGCTCTAACACCATCATATTTGTGACATGAGTGGTGGCTTGATTGCGCAGGGCCAAAACATGTTGTAAAACTAACATCTTTATCAATAAATGGCACAATTTAACCCCTTTTCATTAAAAAATATTTGTGACATGAATCCAAAACACAGACTTTAAAAGAAAGCAATGTCTCATCATTTATTCCACAACACAACTATGCATTGCCTCTGTTTCCAGTTCAGCTGGATAGAAAACGAAGAGGTGGAATAAAACCCAGCTAACTCCAGAGCATGCAACAACACCCTCGTGCCATGTGGGATAGGATAGGAGAAGTGGAGAAGCAAGAACCCGAGCTACTGGGCGGCAGCGCTGCCACTGGAGGTGGAAGAAGGCTGCAGCAGGAAGTCAAGGAGGACGCGGTTGAAGAGCTTGATGTCCTGTTGCTGCGGCAGGTGTCCCGTGCCCGGATCACCTTCACCGTCGCTTTCTCCAAGTTTCCTGCATATATAATATATACACATGAGTAAATATTTTAAGCCATGTGATTACTGAAGATTAATCATAAGTAGCTAAACTTACTCTCTCATCTTGTGTGCTTTCTCGACTGGGTAGATCTGGTCGAACTCACCCCAGATGATGAGCACATCCTGCAACAATTTCCAAGACATATACTTGTGTGAGTGCTATGTGTTGGCAGCAGGTACTTGTTTTGCTGCACCAGCAAATTGAATTTAGCGAGTGATCGATCGACCTGAGGTATAGGAGCCAGCTCGAAGCCTTCCCTGGCGGTGATCCCTTTGATTAGCGCCATCTTCTCCTCCCTGTTGTCCGCAAAGTGTTTCTACATACACAGACATGTATCATTCGGTGGCATTATTTCAACAAAAAGAGTTACCTTTTAATCCTATATGAAAGTAGGTAGTTTAGTTTTGCTATAAGTTTAATTTCCCTAATTATAACCTCAGTTATATAAAACGCACCTAATGTTTACGGTAGAGGGAAAATCCCAGCGATGCCGTAATCACCCACTCCAATCTCTTCTGCTTTTCTCATTGATTCGACGACGAGACACAGTAATAATCTCTGGATTCCTCCTTGTCGGGGGAGGGGCGAACATAGAGGGTGACATTGGAGTGTGTAGGGAAATTGTCGTCTCACGCTAGCGATCCCGACACTAGGGTCAGCTGCTGGTGTCACGAAGAATGAGCTGCGAATAATGTTGGAAGCAGAGGTGCACTTGGACGGTGGGAGAGACGAAGTCGCATAAGGGTTGGAAAAATCTGAGAAATACACTACGAAATCTCTTTACAAAGAAATAACATTTGGAGGGGTGCTAGATGAGAAGATGATAGATGTTTGGAGCTGCCGAGTACCACTGAAAATTCAAATCTTTTTTTATGTGGATGGCGATTTGCGATAAAATCCAATTGTTGAAAAAAAACGCAACTAGTCGGGCGAGGTGAATTGCAAGTTATGCGATATGCCTGAAACCTCCAACCCATAGCAGCCAGGGCCACGTTCCTCGTTCCGAATGTCGTTCTGATACGGAAACGGAAACGTTCCGAGAACAATTTAGTGTAAAAACCTTTCATAATTGTCGTACCACGTTTCTTGTTCCACATTCCTGTTGTTCCGGGAACATGGCTGCTAAGCTCCAACCATGTTCTTTTCCAATGTCCAGTTGCAAATTTCCTCTGGACCTTCCTTTGAGATATTATACCGGTATTTAGTTCTCATGTTGTCGGGGGAGCTGTTAAAAAGCAAATCAGCAAGATCAAAGAGGTTTTTGGTTTTTGTTTGTGCAGGTGCGTGCGCTGTGGGCGATCTGCAAGACCCGGAATGGCATGGTCTTTAATGGCAGGCTGGATACATTGCCCACAATATGCTGAGGTTCCTCATCTATACTGGTTTTGAATAATGCAGAAGGAGGATGCTGAAGAGTCATCAACAAGATGGCTGCTGCTGTCGGTGCTTTGGAATGACTTTTCTCTTTACCGAGATAAAGATGAGTCTAGTGCTATGTAGTTAAAAGGAACATATGAGGTGGAAACCACAACTTTCGTGAAAACCCGTGCAAACCATGAACAGTTCTAAATTCAAAAAATCAGATGTAGATGATATGATGATACACAACTTTGAAAATATCTTGTCCAAACTCGACTTCGCTTTGTGAGATATAAAAGTAACAAATTTCAAACCTGAAAGCTGTCCGGATGATTTGTTAGAAACTTGTTATTTTTCTATCTCACAAGCAAAATTGAGTTTCGATAACATATTTTACAAGCTAAGGTTGTGTATCATCATATCATCTACGTGTAATTTTTTTTTGATAATTTAGACGGCTTTTTTTTGTCGTGATTTGCATGAGTTTTGACGAATGTGGTGGTTTTCACCTGATATTCCCATAGTTAAAACAATGCGCTCATCAACCTAAAACGAACTGCTCCTAAAATGATTAGGGATGGCACTAACTAGAAACTGAAAAAAGTGTGCATGCATGACATGATGACAGTGATGCTTGGTTCGATATGCTTTACGCGATGGTTGAGCTTGAGCTGTCGGCAAAAATACTTATATACTCATAATGTTGCTTTCCCTAATAAAAAAGAAAGGAAAAGAAAACTTACCCGGAAGAGGTCGCGGAGGAAACACTCGGGGATGTGCTTGAACGGGCGGTAGGCGCTCATCATCCACCTCCGGCGCACCGCCCGTGTGTCGCCGGGCGCCAGCAGCTCCGCCACGTCCGCCGCGCCGGTCCTGGGCGCCAGCGCGCGGTCGTCCTCGGCGCCCCAGCACGCGTCCGCGCCGCACAGCACCACCTTCCCGCCGCCGCCGCCTCGCTGCTGCTCCAGCTCCCGGGCGAGGTGGTACGCCACGAGGCCGTAGTTGGCGCCCACCAGGTGCACGGTCCTCCGCCCGGCGGCGAGACCCGGGACGTGGCCGCCCGTGAGGAGCGCGGCGGCCTGGAAGGCGTCGGAGCGCGCGGGCGCGCGCGTGCCCGACGCGCCGAAGAAGAGCAGCGACGGCACGAGGAGGTCGAAGTGGCGCGACAGCGGGCCCGCCTGCGCCGCCCACTGCCACGTCGGGTCCGGGCCGAAGCCGTGGATCAGCACCACCACCGGCCGCGGCGGCTGGTCCGACGCAGCGGAGGAGGAGATGAGCTGGAGGAGGGATGGGTGCGCCCAGAAGTGGATGGTGGTGCCGTCGTCGGCGTCGACGACGGCGGAGCCGGGGCGGAGGCCAGCGGAGGTGAACGCGCGGCGGAAGAAGCCGTCTAGGAGGGACACCATGCCGAACCCCATAGCTCTCTCTCTGCACGACTGCACCTGCCTCGATCGCTGTTGCCGGCAGAGTGGCAGAGTCTTTGGTGTACGACTAGCCAAAGCAGAGCAAAGCTTCTTGCATTCTCTCCTCACTCCTCAGCTTCTCTTTGGCAGGTGCTTCATCTTCTTGTTGGTATTCTGTTCCTGACTTTCCGGTGATGTGATGATTAAAGTAACCCCACTGAAAATTTTACTATATCCAAATTGATCCGACTACACTGACACCGTACCTTCTGTCATCGGCCCAACACCAGCGCCAAGAATTATGGAAAGTGCTCGTTGTGGCCGGGGCAGGTGGATGCTGTGGTTTTAGGGAAGGTTTTGCATGACAGTTCGTTAGGACGTCAATTACATGCATGGTGAGGAAAATTTAAATTGGGAGTGATTTAAAGGTGGAGTGGAGTGCACGCAGTGTCTCACCCACTTGTAATCCTATAGTCTGGTCGCCATTGCCACCTACCAGCACCCCTAAATCTAAATTAACAGAGCAACTCCAAAACTCCTTAAAATAGCTCGGTGATATCGATGGCAAGTCATATGCAATTCCATAAGAGTTTCTAGGTAGAATAGTGCAGGCTGAGGTTCTTAGTGAGAATACTTTTGGTTGAGCAGTATATATTAAGATAAATATATATCCACATACTAATTTATCATACTTGTGTGTTTTTTGCAAGTACGTGTAGCTACTCCTATCATTAATATATATATCACAATACTTATACTAGTATATAAAATGAGTTTTCTATGCTGGGTTCAGCTACATCTATATATCCTGCGTATAATGAGCACAAATTTGTTATATAATTCAAGAACCTGAATTATTTAGGTGTAGCAAAGTGCAAGCTGGTTGCATGTTTTCCTCTAGGATTTGCTATGACTGATGTCCTCACCTTTTTTTGTTTGGTTTGCTCAAATATTCACCATCCTCTCCAACTCTGCCAAGATTGTCTTCCTCTCTATCTCATACAAGATCATGCCTCGCGGTCAATTTAGGATTAGAGATACGTATAGATTTCAAGCGTTAAAAGTTGAGAATTCAGATCAGCTTGTGGTTCGGCAGCGGGATGCTGGCTTCATCGATAAGATCACCTGACTCAATCTCATAGGGATAGGATTGCATCGCATATTCATAGGGGTGAATATGTGTGTGTATATGACCATCTACGTTTATACTTCGACACTGCATTAGAGAGGTATGATCTGAGTTAAATAAAGCAGCAGAAAAAGAATCATATAGGATAATTGAGATTTTGCTTCACATTGTTGGTAATAATTGGTCTGGACTAAAGTATTTTATATGAGATCTTTTACAGCGCACAATACGACCCTACGGTAATACGGTAGTATTACTGGTTTTTTACTATAGGTAAAATGGTAATTTCATCAAAATATATTATTTGGAAAATTTCGCTGCCCATTCAGTCGTGAGACACTCAATTCATATATTTCATTTCCTATATTACAACAATACCATTTTACATTTTCGATAATATCTTTATACTACCCATACGACCTATGAATACTACCGTACTACACCTAAAAATACCGGTAGTATAGATTTAATCTCAACCGTCAGATCCTTACATATAGGTCTTTTTCTATTACATACGAGTCCTTTTCAATCGGTAGTACACGTCATATTGTGCGCTATAAAGACTCATTTTATATACCTTGACGGGTTACTTCGATTATTACCGGACTTCCAGATTCACAAATTTTATGATGATTTTAGGATGGGACCAAAAGGACGAGTTGCCAACAAGGACGTGGCGTCTGTGAAACAAATCAAGGACGAGTTGTCAACAAATCACCCAAACAAACAAAAAATCAATTTCAAGATGTGGCGTCGCAAACATTCCAAAATACAACCTCTGCCGCGCTTCGAACCGCACGTATCCTACGTTTCCGCTGCGGGGCGTTCGCGCATGCAGCCATCGGCGGCGCGCCGCGCATTGGCGCCGTCCATGCCGCTCAGCTTCGACAGCCCGAGCAAGATCGTCGGGCTCAACTACGACGATGACCATGTCCTGCGCGCCCCGTCCCTCCGGTTCGCCGTTACGCCCAACCCTTTCGGCGCCGGCACCGGCCTCAGGACACGGAGGACGGCCGCCGGCTCATCGCCGCCGTGGACGCCGCCCTCGCGCGCCGCGCCGGCGACGTCGAGGAGCTCGAGATCAACTTCGTGTACGGCTCCCCCAGGAACAGGTACATCGACATGACGTCAGGTGGGTTCTACCTGTTCCGGCACGGCCACGCCGCCGACATCACGTCGGGCCACGTCGCCGCCTGGCTGCGCTTCGGCGAGCGCCGCGTCACGGGGCGCTTCACCCTCGCCGTGCCCGTGCCGCCGCGGCACACGAAGAAGACGGCAACGCCGGCGCCAGAGAAAGCTATATGCCGAGATACCGGCCTCAGCGAGATCCGAGGCGATGAGCCTGACCCTGGGCAACGCCACCCTCGCCGTCCGGTCGCCGGCGCCGGCGCCTTCGACGCGCTCGCCGACCTCCTGCTCAGCCACGCGCGGATCGCGCCGACCATCGCCAACCAGAGCAACCTCGGCGACCTGCTGTCGGCCGCCTGCTGCCCGCGGCTGCGGCGCCTCCGGCTCGAGTACATCACCGGGCTCGCCGCGCTCCGGCTGCGCGCCGCCGCCACGCTCGAGAGCTCCGGCTGGATCACGTCCGCGACATGGCGTCGCTGGAGCTGGACGCGCCGGGCCTCCGGGAGCTGCTCGTCGCCGACTGCTACAAGTTGGCGTCCGACGACGCGGCGGTGACCATCTCGGCGCCGAGGCTGGAGACGCTGGCGTGCGCGGAAATGTGCCACCCGGACCGCCTGCGGTTCGACGGCGTGGCAACCGTCCGGCGACTGGATAAGATCTTCCTCTGGTCGCACGGCCGCCCGGGAGTCTACAGCAACGCCGGGGCCGTGTGGCTGCTGCAGCACTGCACCACTGCAGACAGCCTCGGCGTGCACATATCGCCGCCCGTGGTATATCATGGATGCATTTTAATTTACTATATGGTTTTATTAGTTTTCGAATTTGAATCACATTTAATGTTTTCATGTTGAATTTATGACAATTATTCAAGCACTAACAGTACCGTTTGATCTTTCCTCTTGCACCATAAATCGGGGACCTGAAGGCGAAGAATTGGAAGGATATGGAGGAGATGATGAGCCCTGTGCCACAACTCCCCAACATTACCAGCTTGACCATAGATGCACAGTGGCAGCACCTTGAAGCAAGCATTGCCAAACTCATTGCAAACTGTAGTAGACTCGAGCGCCTAACAATTGACATCGCCAGGCCGGTGAGTCGAAATTTTCATGAGAATTTTATACCTGTCCTGATGTACTGGCAATAATATACTTTCTCCCAAAAAAAACCAGTAATTGGAACTGACATTATTATGTGCAGTGTGATCCATGCTCAAATCCACATTGCTTCTGCAACCCGGATGCCGGTTGGGATGACCAGAACATCTCTCTGGAGCACCTTAGAGAGGGGAAGATCACTGGCTTGCGGCCATCAGATGAACATTTAAGCCTCATACAGCGTGTAATTGCGAGTGCACCTGTGCTTGAGAGAATGACAGTGGAAATGTACATTGGCAAGGAGCTAGTAGACTGCAGCAGCATCCCTTGCGATAGAGGGCATTGGGATCCGTGTGTGGGTGGACAGTCATCGAGAAGGGTCTGTAACCAAGCGTATGAATGGACACCAGGTAAGAAAGGGGAAGCACGACAACCAGCCGTGCACCCAGGAAAACGAAGTGTTCATCCTTTACTGTTTTGCTCAAAAACTAGTTGTGTGCTTCCACGTAAACGGAGCAATCAAGACTTGTAACCTTTACTGTTGGAGGTTTATTTGTTGGCAAATGAGAATCCATGTTTTGTGTCAATGGATTGTCATATATATTTTCCATGTTTTAGGTTTTATAGTGTTCCAAACCTAGTTAGCAATATGGTATGATTTGATTTCTCTGTTAGCTTTAATCTTCTCTAGGACTAGGAGTGTTGAATAGACCATGAGGAATCAAATCATAGATGTGAGTTCATTATTGGTTTGGAAGTCCCTAGGATAGTCTATACGAGTTAATTACAAGTTAGGTTTTCCCTCTTCTTCACTGCTACACAAGCATTGTAGTCTTATACATTCCATTACATCGGAGTGCACCGCGCGTGAGAGAGCGAATAAGCATTTTGGTGCTCGGTGCGATTTCTCCACTTCACCAGTCATCTTGTCATGTGGTCAGTGGTACTAGGACAAGGGTGCTTGATGGCAGCAGAATTTCAGACTTATTGTCAAAGAGAGCAGGAGATAGATCAGCAATGTACATGTATTTCAGGTTTGGATATCCCAGTCCTTGAGAAGTAAAGAGGATAATTGATGATCGTATCATTCCAGGTACACCTAGTGTTAACTATTATGTGAACTCTGTTTAATTAGAGTTTCAGGCACTAAATTTTGTTTAAATTAAACAGAAAATACTTCACTGATTAATTTTCACCACAATAAAAAACCAACATTAAAAAGGTTTATTATTCCATATAACAAGTTGCAGACTCGCATACAAGTCCAAGATTCACTAGGTTACATCAGAATATTACAATGGGGCTCCTCACAACATGTTTGGCAGAGACCCACCTGAGGCTTCCCTCAGCATGCCTAATTCTATTGGCATCCCAAGTTAAACTCACAGTAAATGTTTTCTTCTCATTTGCCTTGGTAAACACTAGTTTACTTGGTGACACTGATGCTGTTACTTCCTTTGGCATCTTAATGTCCACAGTGTAGGATGAACTTGCATCTCCTACATTGGTGACTGTCCTCTTCACCACAAGTTTGCCCGTGCGGGCAGCTACTGAAATTGAAGGATAGTTCAGCTCGGCTTCGGCGATTTTTCCTCCTCTGCAGGCACCATTGCGGTTCGTGATTATCTCAACTTGTGAATCTGTGTAACCAAGCCCGCAGAGATACGAAATGTACTGCTGCTCTTCAGTGTCATAGATCAGACCAGGATTGATGGCTTGAGAGGGGTTAACATGGCCTGCACCAATACTGAAATGCCCAGCTGGATTGAGCTTCTCATCCAGGATCGGCTTCTTGCTACCATCCAGCACATAGGCAGTGGTCATGATCGCGGACTTGATCGCCGCCGGTGACCAGTCCGGATGCGCGCTCTTGACAATAGCTGCAATTCCACTAAGGTGAGGTGTAGACATTGATGTTCCAGACAAGGTGTTGAACTTTCCACCATTTGCTCTTGGTCCAACATTGACTGGCCAAGCTGCAATGACATTAACTCCTGGGCCGATTATGTCAGGCTTAAGAATACCAGGGGTTTGAGTACTCGGACCGCGAGAAGAGAAGTAAGCAACCACAGGAGATGGAGTATTCCCCACTGATGTGCCATTGAAGACGATCGAGGCCGTCGGCTTGTTGGAGTTCTTGAGGTACTGCCGGATCGCGGCAGCATCCATGGCGTTCACATATGACGCTGGTAGCATGTGCTGCAGCAAAAGTATTCTGCCCACCCTCATCTTTTCCAAGCAATATCACCCCAGCACCCCCGGCATCACGAACAGTTTGTCCAAGCTGGAGTTGGCCACGAGAGCCATCAATGTCGCAAGCAACAACCTTCCCCCTAAGACCTTGAGAACCAAATTCATGCACCAGCGGCAACGGACCAACGTTAGATGGTTGGTAGGCAGACTCACCAACAAATGAACGGCCGTCACCAAGCTTGACAATAGCTTCCATCTTCCTGTCCATTGTGCTTGCACCAACCGTCAGGACCCATGGTGCTTCATTTTCTACACTGCGAGGAAATGGACCCGAATTCCCTGCAGCACAGCTGACGAATATCCCTTTCCTCATGGCAGAAAACGTGCTGATGGCTATAGTATCATGATGAAATGGCACTGACTTACCACCGAGTGATATGGACAAGATGTCGACACCGTCGGTGATTGCGGAATTTATTCCTGCGATTATGTTTGAGGCATAGCATCCAAACCTATTGCATACCTGATAAATAGCAAGGTGTGCATGTGGAGCCATGCCAGCTGCTGTACCCTTTCCACTGCCGAGCACACTTGCACCTTCCACAAATCTTCCAGCAGCTGTGCTTGCAGTGTGTGTTCCATGGCCAACGGTATCCTCGGAGATTGACCTCCCAGTAATGACTTGCCACCGATCAGTTTCTTGTTGCATCTGAAACCCCCAAAGTTGCAAGACCCACGCCACTTGGCCGGTGGTGGCTTCATCCCTTGATCATCAAACGAGATGTGTGAAACATCTATCCCTGTGTCAAGTACCCCTATTATGACCCCATCACCCATCCCTATGCTACTCCAAGCCCCTCTGTTGGACCGGAGCCCCAAGAATTCTGGGGTGTGGGTTGTCGAGTGGTATAAGGTAATCTTCATACACCTTAAGGACACCATCTCTCTTGAAACATACTCTGCCTCACGTTCTGTGAGGTTCGCAGAAGCCAAGAATGGCTTCCCTATAGGTATGGATGAATGGTGTATCAGACCTGGTTGCAGTCACTGATGGTGGAAGGAGTGATCTGTACCAGATCTCAAGGTTGGTGGAGCTCATATCAGTGGTAAAGTCTGGTGGAGGGCGCACATGTACAATATGTGGATCTTTGACTTCCATGGATGACAGTTGCTGTTGCACAAGCTAGAAGGCTTGCAAGAACAAGCAATGGCAATTGGAGTCTCGGATCCATAGGTGAAAGCTGGGGGTTTGGATGCAAGAACTGTGTGTAAAGAGCTTGGTTGCTAGCCTATTTATAGAATGAATTTGATTATTTTAGTATCTTCGAGATTTTTGTTAATATCTATATCTAGATATGGATGAATCTTATTCATTGGATATGTTCTATTATATTGTGAATATTTACGGTTGGAGATATGATACAGATGGTTTGTACTATTTGGATACCGTAGAAGTAATTAGAAATTTCTATACTAGAGAAAGATACACTAGAGTAGCCTTCTCCGACACTGAAAAGATTTATTTTATTTTCTTAGTACATAATGTTAATATAATATTTATGACTACAGGTAGATCTTGGCTTTACGGATTGGATATCTCTATTAGCATTAAAAGTATATAGATACATCTGGGGTCTTGTTATCTCAAATGCCTTGAAAGATGCAATACAATTTATGACTAAAGATATATGGGGGTTTTGATAATAGGTAATGTATATAGATACATTGTCATTTAGAACTATATACATATGTGAGCCTTTGTTCATTAATTTTAAAAAATCCTTGTTTGGATATTTTGATAATAGGTAATGTATATAGATGCAATTCTTTACTTAAGCTAGTCCAACAACTGCTTTCAACTCTAGATATCCTTGAAGTGATTAGAATTTTTAATATAAGGGAAAGATAGGATAGCCTGCTACAGAATAGATATAAAAATGTAAGAAATTTTAATGTTGGCAATTAATGAGAGCCCTCTATCTAGTGCAATACAATAGTAGAAATGAAGGAAGTACTGACGGAATTACCAGAAAGTACCAAATTGGTGAGACCAAGTACCAAAATAGTCAACAACCATTTTTTGTTTATTAACTTAATATTTTCATTAAAATTAGCTGGTGCAAAAATCATAACACAATGTACTTCCTAGTACCTTCTACCTTCCAGTACAATGATAACTAGAAAGATTTATTTTGTTTTCATAATACTTAAAGGTAATAAAATGTTTATGACAATAACTAGAATTTGGTTTTGAATAGAATTTGTATCATTCCCACACCATGATTTTAAAGGTGGAGCAGCAACCGTATGTGTACTAGAATCAAGTTACACACATACAGTGACAATTAAGTGAATAACAAAAAACAGTACCAAAATGGTACCGAATTTAATTATAAAAATGTGACACAAGTCTTTAGCAGAGTAAATAAATAAAGTGTAGCAGCAGAACACTCAAACTCCACAGGGAGTCAACTGGGGAAACATATTCTTAAACATATTGTAAATCTTGAAAATCCTTAAAATCCTCTTATGTTGAATAGTGGTTTAACAAGGTGAGTACACTTAAGATTGTTACTTAGCAAATGCATAGGAATAAAAAATAAAATGCAGCCAGATAATCAAGGAAAAGGTTGGCTGATTGACTGCATTAGCCATTAGCAACCTGATTGCTACAATGCAAATATTTTCCATCCCACAATTAACATATAAAGAACATAAACATTAATACTAAGTCAGGTTCTTTTCTCATGCAAGGTCCAGACCACTCTCGACTGTGAGCGATTATTATAATAGTTTTACACTCTGCAAAGGTTGTACATATCTATCCACAACTTATGATTCTCATTTGTCTTGCTGATTAGGTATATCCACACTACCGAGGTGTGTGGCAGCTAGGTTATTTCACTGTATGTGGCCTTTACAAAGATGCTTGGATGTGGCATGTAGTAGTCTGCTAAGGTTTCAAGATCTACATGAGTGAACACTTCCCCAAGGCATGACCAAAACTAAACAAAAGCACCCTTCCCAGGACAACACCACTCCATCACAGTGCTCATTAGCATGTTCCCTTTCGGTAAGACTACCACACCCTAGAATACCTGATTAGTTAGCCAAGACTAAGACACTAGAGCCCATTAACTCAGAAATTGTCGTTGCACTATTTGCATTGGGTGGTCACTCCATGTTCCATTTAATCACTATTAACCATTAACAGATGTGAAGCCAAAAGTGAAACAATAACCATTGCAACATATGAATTATTGCTATTGTTAAGACCACCCACACCAAAGTGCAGCAACTAAGCACAGCTAACCCAACAAGAGAGTAAAACCCAGACTACAAGGTATAAACAAAAAGGGTATATTTAGGTCGCATCAAAAGGTATGATATCATGTTCTGTTAAGAGCTAGGACTGTCATCTCGTCATCTATGATACAACTCGTGTTGTATGTGACAAAAAAAAAGTAACGATCGATGTGATGTCCAAGTTTCCAACAATCCAACTTTCTGAATTATTGTGACGTAGATAATCCTGAATTATTGTCGATTATTCAATCACCCTTACATTATTAATGCTGAACTCTCTTTTTAGAAAAATAATTCTATTTTTTGAATCCCTCAAATATGACTTGTTCCAGTTTTCAATCCAGAACTACAAAACTATTCATTGTTTAACTCTCCACTGTTAAAATAATTTAGACTCTTCACCCTTTGCTCGAATTCGAAGCGGTTTTAGGTGAAATGACATTGACATAACGACATTACTTAGACCTAAATAGTGTGTAAATTTAAAATTTAAAACTATATTTTTATCTTGAAAAATACAAATATTTTTATATGCTACAATTTGATGTGACCTTTTCGATCAAGAGCAAAGGACAAATTAGTAGAAAATAAGGGTATTTAATTTATTTCCATTTTCTAAAATAGGGTTGGACGATGTACCCGCTTTTGGAGCTGATTAAAGAGAAAGTGGGTACCCCTTTTGTGTTAGGGTGCTTATATGTATCCAACAAATTCCTAACAGTGTAGAGGATACGAACATACTTGTGTTTGGACCTGATTCATCTGAAGTTTAAAATGGTTGAATGCATGCACTCTAAACCAACACTTATTTGATGGAAGTTTTTTATTGTGATTTTCAAAAGGGTATCAGGGACCATAGCTTGAGGTTGGTACCTTGGATACAAGAACTCAGTACCAATTGGTGTTGCTGATCTCTTATCTTAATTATATGATTCATAATTTGAAGGCATTTTACAGTTAAGGGTAACGTATGAGTTATACTGATTGTATGCATAGGTCTTTTCATGCGCCCTTATGAATTACTCTTGACAAACCTCATAAAGATTAGCAACTATCAATAAAACAAGGGCAAAAGACTTTTCCTTTTTCCCTTTTTTCATAAATCCGTGTTTCAATTAAAAAGGCTCCTAGAAATGACTCTCCACCAAAACTTTCTGGATTTTTATATTGTGCCCAAGCATTGCATACCCGAATTCGAATTCTCTTTCACTCACTCTACACCATCTTCTCCTATTGTGGCAAGATCCATCCCTCCTCTCTCCTCCACCTCCAACCAAATTGGTAGGAATATATTTTGGCACTTTGGGGCAGTTAGGTTTGAGGATTGGAGATTTGGATTGAAGATTTAGAGGCAAAGACAAGGGAGAGGAAGGTTGGCCAAGTGAGGATGCCGCTAGTAGGGATGGTGGAATATGCACGATGATGGAGTGTCACACATTGGTAGGCTGGAGGCAACTAAGGACTTGTTTGGGTAGAAAAGTATTGGACTGGAATGAAAGGAATTGAATCTAAAATAAACTAATTTTCTCTCGAATCCCTCACATTCCACTTCAATCCACTATATACAAACAATCCCTTACTCTAATCGATGATCTAGCAAGGTAGCGAGGAACAAATACACGAGCTACTAGAGACAAAAGGAGGACTAGAGACAAAAGGAAGAGGACAGGGTAAAGGCAACTAGGTTCGTGGGAAAGGCAGAGGAACAAGAGCTCCTATGCATCTATTGGAAGGTGGATAATGAAGTCAACGTTACATTCCAATAGAGCCCATTCTATCTTCTTCATCCTACCACTGGCTAGCTTCTTTCTCTCGATGTGCACCGCTTCACTGCCGGCCCGTCTACCGGCTCTGTCTCCGGCGGTCACCGCCGGATTCGCCTCCATCACCCCAGCCGACATACCGAGCAGACAAAATAAGGGGCTAGAAGCAGAAGGCAGACTCCCCTGGACATAAGGCATATATTGGACTCCTGAGTGGTGGCTCGAAGAGGCATGTCTATGAGTGGACACCAGATAAGGCTCGTCTCAATAGGTTTCATGGAGAGATTATGCATTAAATTTTACATATGTGGCCATGGGAGAGAACGAGAGAGTTTCATAGAATGTGAGGGAAGTTTCACCCCTCATGAAATTTCACTAGCACAATTACCTAATTTTCAGTCTAGATATTTGTGCAAATGAAATTGTGCACTGAGACTAGTCTAAGAAGGCAAAAGCTGGTGACCTTATTTTGTCCAAGTTTGAGTTAGGGTTCTACAGGTTGCGAGCTAAGTCACCATGCCTGTTCGTTTTGCATGACAAGAATAATGATTAGTGAAATGAATGATAAGTCAAAACAGTACCAAAATAATTTGATATAGTATTGTCGTAACTCAAACTACTTTAGATTTGACCAACTTTTTAATAAGAAGAGTATCAACATCTACGGTACAAGCATCACCTCCATGACAAGTGTGCGCCAAGTGCTAGGGTCTTTGCATTGGGTCAAACAAAAGTCATCCAGCATGGCAAAACAAGCAAGATTCACAAATAAAAATAGTTGAGAATAGGTTGTTAAAAATATTAGAACAGAAATCCAAATTACTCCTCTTAAGTAGTATGGACAAAATATGAATAAACCACTAAACTTTTTTAATTTACCCTAACAAATATGTCAACGGATCCATATTTCTTCGTCCGTCCTAAATTACTACTCGTTTTGACCTTTCTAGATACATTTCATTTTGTATATGTATATATGCATAACAAAAAATATTTCTAGAAAAGTCAAAAAGACTAATAATTTGGAACGGAGGAACTACTCCTTAATAAGATTGATCTTATTTATTTCTCCATAATTAAGACAGGCAAAGTCAATATCGCTGGACCTCACAGGACGGCTGTCAGAACTCAGGCATGTTTTCTTGTAGCCAAGTGGCCAACAATGCTGAACCAAACAAAGTCGGTGATCCCTGTCTGACTTCGCGGTAATCTATAATTCCATTTGTGTTTGCGTTACCACGAGTTGAACTACCACAGCACAAAGTTGGTGTGTTAGAATTGTCAAGAAAAATAAGGTCTCTGGCGGCCAGCTTCACGAACGAAGCAAATACGCAACTCTTCAATCACCAATTACCTTGCTAGATCTCAAACCAAGTCTTTCAATCTATGCTTTTCAACTAGTTGCAACAAATCACTATGCAACAAGGTAACAAAAGCTCAAACAAACCAGTCGCCAATTAACGCCAATCACCATTGAATTATTTGCAAAATCATCTGAATGCTACATGTACACGACAATTCTGGCACAGCACTACCCGCTGCTATTACAACCATGGGCACCATGGTGATCTAAAACCTCTCCGGTTTTCCCTAACCTAATAGAATCTAATGGAAGCCAATGGGCTTCAAACAGCACGAACACAAAATCTAAAATGTCTGTTACACGCTAGGCTAGCGAAACATGGCCCCAACAGGAATGTTGGGACTCCATGCCCCGTCCAGTCAGCAAAGGTGGTGATGCAGAGAACCCGCCATGAACAGCAGTGGTCGCACTGCTGCGCTTCAGCAGGTGCAAGACTCTGCCTGCGGCATTCATGGCAATGTGTTGGGTGAAAACATGGACTAAGCTGCAGTAAGGGAAGGCTTCATCGCTTCCTGCCCTTTGATCCAGCTACCAAGCGAATGGCCTGTTTTCCCAGTTCCACGTTCTCAGATCTGCCATTATCTAATTGGATACACAGCATGCCACTGATGACATTCGACACCACACCTTGATGCCTGCCAAGATGAACAATAGTATTTGAGTCATCTGTCAGTCATCAACAAAAACAGAGGTACACAATGTGCTGACCAGTATTCCCATCATCAGACAACAAAAGTTATGTACTCAACAATACCTATAAGCTTAAGTATTTCTTTTCACTAGTTAGGGACACGTACAAGCACATATAGCCATTTTTTTAACCTAGAGATAGAGAACATTAGGCCAAAATCAATATCATATGCTTCACTGAGTGCAAGTGACCAGGGCATGGCATTTCAGTTAATAGACTCCAGATAAAACTCTGCTACTGAATCAAATGGAGATAAGGCTTCGCAGGATATATTACAATAAACAACACAGGTTAAGGTTAGAGGAGAACAAACCATTGGCCATCAGAAGCTTGATGGACCTCAATCCTCTTTCCAATTGCATCATTGCCCAACTTGCAGTATCCAGTTAGCATCCATAACTTCATCATCAGTGCTCTGCTGATGCCTCTTGGCTGGAGTCTTTCCATCTGAATTATCAGCCTTCTCCACTGAAGGTCTCTTCCTCTTTGATCTCTGGCCTTTAGCAACATTTAACTGCTCCTCTTGCTGAGAAGTCCAGGTGGCCAGCTCCTCTGGCTGAGAGGCCTGGGTGTTTAGCTGCTCCAAATGGGGACGCTTAAATTTAAGTTTCAATAAAGATGGCTTCAAGTTGTCAGAAGGGTCAGATGAAAATAAAGCAGTAGTTCCCTCGTTCTCATCCACCTGACTGGAATGAGATTGTTTAAGTCCAAATGATCTGTTTCTTGTACCAGTTTCGTTTGCATTTTCCATTCCTGATGATAAAGCATTGCTCCTTTTTCCGGTTGCATGCTTTTTTGAGGTACCAAGATCTCCCAAAAGGCTATTTCTTTGCTGTGTCCCAGTTTCTCTAACTAGCTTCATTACACTTTTCTCTTTTATCTCACTCCTTGAGCTTTTCAGCTGGCTTGTGACATCTATTTTCCCTCCTAAAAGATACAACCAATGGGAAGCCAATTAGTTCTCAACATAGCATCTAAGTAAAAGCTAGAAGGTAACTGAGATAACTCTTAGCACATACTCTCGTTCAAAATTGTAAGGGTTTTGGCTTTACTACACATATCCTTTGCCATGTATCTAGACATAAAGATTGGATAGATTTGAACTGCAATTTGCGAAGGTAATAACTAATATGCCAGCACAAATCATTATCTTCACCAACTTGGATTTGGTTCTCTCGCATAAATCGCGAGTTGCAGAGATGAGAACCGTGAAAAGCTATGCATCTAGAAAAGACAAAACACCTTACAATGTGGAATTGAGGAGTAGCATAGAGCAAAATTTAAGTAACTTCACTGATACAACAGAAGATAATACCACGTGCATTTAACTTGGAAACTAGGAATGGGAAGCAGGATTACGGGAAAACTGCAATGCCACCTTAAGTTAAGTGCATATGAGATGAAATCGCAATTTATACAACAAGGGTTTAGGAGCCACTGGTGCATCCACCACAAGGGTTCAAGGACATGTTGATCTTAACTGACTGTACAGGAAAGGTCTGAGACTAATGAAAGTCTCATTCGTAGGAAAAAACCTTAGATCTTAAGTCACCAGTATAAATAAGAAGGTATCTGGCAAAACTGCTAGGATTTAAGAGTTCAACTCTGGACCCCTTAGGTTTTTCTTCAAAACAGAGAAATCAATATCTCAAATGTACTTGAACTTCAATCAGAACAGCAGAAGAAAACCATTCCATGGGATATTATGGACCTCCCACAAAATATAGAACTGCTAAACTTAGGCGTGCAAATATGCAAGGAAAAGGCATGAAGTTGATCTAGTTTTTTACATGCCTACAATTACTAACCCCTGAAATGGAAGGTTGTACATGCTCACACATTTATTATATATAACAGGGAAATTGAACTGGTAAATGCTGAGCTTCCACAAAAGGAGCACATACCATGTATTAAACCCAGATCTTGCTCTCTTTGAGAATTGGACAGTTCAGACTTAGGAGAGCCACTCCTAGTTTTGTGCCGTGACCAAGATGGATAACCAACTTGTACCTTTCCCAGTATCATTCTTGGGAGTGTTATCTTCACTAGAATCTTTAAATTGCAAACTTGAAACCTTACTTCCTTTAATCTTGACTTTGGGTATCATATCAGCATTGTTTGCCACAGCTTTCATAGATGGAGATTTCAAATTCTTTTCTGAACTTCGAGTTGAAGACGAAATATATGAATTGCTATCATTCTTAAAAGGACTCCTATCATGATTACCATCTATGCTTTGATCTCCCAAACGGCTATTTGATGCTTTGGCATCATGCCTTCTTTCCAAAAATATGTCATCATGCCGTCGGCTGTTTTATTACTCTGACCACCTTTCTTTTGGATGGCTTCTTATTCAACCCAGAGCTCTTCAAAACAATCTTCTCTTTCTCAGGGGTATCTGGTGGAGGCTTACTACTATTGCTTTTCAATGAAAACTTTAGAGTATTTTACCATCATTTTTCAATACATATGCACCAGGTTTCTCATCATCAGAGTTTGGATAGATGGTGAGACATCTTCAAGAGAAGGTAGTGCAGCAGCAGCCCGCAAACTAACCATAAGTTCATGATCGACAACATCCCTCCTCTTCCAAAGCTCCCGAATTGCATCTTCAGTGTCCCTGATCTGAAGGTAGCAAAATGGGTGTTAGATGACACACTATAGCAGTTTGGCATAGTTATAGAAGTAATTATCACCTGGGAGCATTCGCCACATGCTGCACATGTGTACTGAAGGTTTTGGTCAGCTTGGAATTGTTGGTACTTTTCCTCACTGTGTAACATGTGAACCAATGGTAAAGCACAAACCCAACAAGAAGAAAAAGGTTGGAAAAAGGGTGGCAATGCACAGAGAAGGCCACAGATTAGTATAACTATTCAAACAAAATATATAATTCAACTCATGCAGACCTGATGCCATCACACTCAATATGCACCCACTTTTCACAAACATCGCAGCAAACCATAGGTATCACTTCAGAGTCTCTATAAACCTGAGAAGGGAGGGAAACCAAAACAGAAGATATCATATAAACATAGATCACAAAAATGAAATCAGAACAATATGGTGTTTATGAACCAAGATTACTTCATATATACTTCAATCTAAAACAGAAATCAAGTCTCAATCAAAGAGACTTCACTACAAACAAATAAATTCCATCAATTTAATATCTCATGCACATAACCACTATCTTGTAAGGCAGTGGAGCTTACAAAAACAAGTTAAATCCAATGAAGAGTGCATGATAAATTCCAAAAGATAAATTTTTCATTGTTGAGAAAATAGTACTTAAACCAGCAAAAGGTAATAGGAGGGAGGGAGGGGTTACCTTCACAAATCGGGCAGTAGTTTCCTTCACAAACAATCGTCCACAAGCATCACAACATGTGTACCCCAAAAACCACCTATATACAAAAAAAACATATTGTTACACCGAAAAAACTACACGAGACATCAGGTAGTCAATAGCAGTTAAAAAGATTGAAGTTTTGAACAAGTACCTTGTGCTATGGCCACTACCAGGCACACCAGATCCACAGCTGTGGCACCTTGTATGTTTTGGACATAAATAAGGTCCATTGGTAACATTCTGCAATGCCACATTCAGTGTTCAATGATGACAAACGGATGAAGATACAAATCTATACCTAATATATAATAAGATCTGGTCGAGGGATAAGTACACATTAAATTCACCTTGTGTGATGGTTGCTGACAGTAACAGTGATATGCACCATCACACCTTTTACAGTACATCAACTTATTGGGATCACCAGGTCGCCGGCATACCTATATAGATGGCAAATATTGATATGACACCAAATCAAGTACAGAAGGTCAGAAGCTGGTGGTACTTATCATGCAACAGAATCACTACATTCTCTCAAGATGTTTAAACATATCACAAGAACAAGAAAGAAAAGGGAACAATTGTTCTTTGACTGGGAGGGGGAGGTATAAGTATAATATAATGCCAATAGAGAGAAAACCAACCTCACAACTGCGGCAGGACGAACATACCCATGAGTCCCAGTGAAAAAGATCTAGAAGGAATGTTGATTAATCAGATGATGTACAAGAATGAGTAAGGTGCTGAAAAGACAATACAACAGAAAAGGTTGTGTTACCTCTATTCTCTCCCCAGCTTTTTAAACAGTGTCTATGGTATCTTTTGCTGCAGAGCTTACATGGAAGCATTTTGGTAGCTTTTGTGCTGCCTTCGTTTTCTCCTGTGTAGCATAAGCGGCACATAACCTTGACAGAAGCATTTCCTTGATCCTCTCGGTCCCATTCATCTTGATCACCTTCTGCCTCCTGAAAAAACAGAAGGGAGCTTCTTACATTAGAAGATGAAAAGAAAATGCATTAATAAGGAAAGTTAGCATTCATTATTATTTGTTAGTCAACAAAAGAAGCAACAACCAAAAACCTAAAATATCATATTGACTATATCCAAGTACTAAGCATTATGGTGAGTCAAAACAAAACAAAAAAGAGAGTTTATCGTGCCAAAATTTACAAGATATTGTTTAGACTTAATTAAAGTTACCACTGACACTAAACAGCAAAGCTAGAACATAGTGACTACTTGTACGTTACTCATGTATGTAACAGGGGCAGATATAAGTGTTTCTGTAAGGTAAGTAATACAAGCATACAGCACGATCAACATGAGTAGACTTCATGAGAAGAAGCTTCACAAGAAACGGGTCTGTTTCTAAAAAGCTTAGGTTCATTTGTTCTGCACCACGTGTCTGTTTCTAGAGCTTAGGTTCATTTATAGTAACATATACTGTTATTTCTAGTACAAAACCTACATATCTCCATGGCTCTTCTGAAGAACTGCCACCCATTTCTCCCATTAAGGCCAAGATAACGTCTAACGTGTAAGAGTAGCACTATGCACAACAGGACAAACACGTGTATGCACATCATGACAATATCCCAGCACAGCTCTTTTTTTCCCATTCCACAGACACCATGCATGTGACCAATCATTTCGCATTTAATATGTACCAAGCTTAAAATCACCCAAATAAGTAGATAACACAAAAGCACAATGGGCACAGAAAAAACATCACCATATTATCCTCGTAGAGCCATACCTCATTAAACATAAGTAACGCCTTCCCAATTCGACCGTTAAAACCCAAAACCCTGAACTACATAATATAGTTGAACCAAATCGTGGACAGCCCAATGCTCCAAACAACAAAGCAAACAGCACCAATGTTGGTCCCATCTAGAATAGCCAGCGCAAACATAGTCAGTGGCGGACCTACTCATGGGCAACCTGGGCAGGTGCCCAGGCTCCCTGCCAGCTACCATCTGCTTGCTGTTAATCTTGCTTTCCTTTTGAAGATATACTACTGCATTTGTATGTTTGTGTAAACTTGATATCTGTTGCAATCTTCGCCCAGGCTCTACAAAAGTTCTAGGTCCGCCACTGAACATAGTCATTGCAGAATAGCCTTTAGCAATGGCATTCAAATCCCCTAGCAGCAAATAGCAAACTCAGCTGCGCACGAATACCATTGATGGTGCTATATACGCACACACACACAGGCACAGTATCAGCCCTGAACCTGCCAAATATTCCCAAAGGAACATTACTGCATCGACTACATGGCCCTGCAAAGACTTCTACAGAAACTGCAAATCAGAGTACTTTCTCCCGGCAGAATTCCCCAATAATCCAGAGCAACACGCACCACAAGCTCCTCACATCTACACACACCCTGCACCAAGCTAATCCGCGCAAATTCACAGAACCCGCTAGAAATCCATAGGCGCAAACTATAGCCAGGAACGCACAGCAAAGCCGCATCCACGGGAGAGCGAGAGAGAGAGAGAGAGAGAGAGGAGGAGGCAGGGGTGGAGAGATCCGCTGACCGGCGATTCGTAGGCGCCGCCTCGTAGCGCCTGGCGAGGTCCTCGGCCTGCGGCGCCGAGGCTGCGCGGCCGCCCGGCGCGCCTCGCCTCCCCGTCCTCCGGGTCCGGCTCCAGGGGCGGCACCTCCACCTGCACCGTCGCCGCATCCGCCTCCCGGCCCGGGCGGCCGCAGCAGCCACGGATCCGCGAGGAAGCCCTCGAGCGCCGCGCCGCGGCGCCCGCCCACACGTCCGCCGCAGCACCGCCTGCCTCGTCCCTTCCTCGCCGCCGCCGCGCCGAACCTAGCTCGCAGTCGCACACCCTCCTGCTGCAGAGGCACCACAGAGAGAGATGGGGCGATGGCAACCACCCCGCCGTCAGAGACCGCGAGAGTTATAGGGAGAGGAGGGGAGGAGAGGAAGAGAGTGAGAGACAGAGAGAGCGAGAGGGCGCTTACCAAGTGATGGGGCACGCGACGTGAAACGCCATGGGAGGGCGAAGGCGGCCAGAGCCCCGGATGTGGGGTGGTCGCGTCGGTCTGATTCGAATCCAAACGAATTCGGGGGGTGGACGGGGTGGGGTTTGGACGCGGTTTGGGGAAATTCGGGGTGGATTTGGTGGGATTTGGGTTTCGGATTTGGAGGCGCGGGCGAGGCGGGCGGCGGAGGTGGTGAGGGAGCACGGCGAGGAGGAGGGTGGGGGTGCTTTTGCTGATGGGCCCCTGGGAGAGTCGATTTTGTAGACTAGGACTCCGGGTGGGCCAGGACGGCTGGACTACTAGGTCTGGGTGTTTTCACGTGGAGACCCTTGTAAAGTTGCATAATTCCTGGTGACAGTTTTGCCAGCTCTTGTTTTCTTTTTTCTGAGGAGGAGGAGATGATGGGGGGAATTTTTCTTTTATTTTTCTTCTTTTTTGCAAAATATAATCCGCTAAAAAATTGAAAACCATACATCCGGGGCCGCGGCCACAGGGACCTAACGCCGCCACGGCCCAGCAGGGGCCTGGGCCACCAGAGGGGTGGCAAGGTCCAGCCTCTTTTCAAAAATTTGTAAGGAACTGATGAGGCTGATATGAAAATTGCGATTTGAGAGTCTACCGTTTCGATTGAAGTCAGCTTCACATAATCGATAAACCATCCCGCATCTCGGGCCATGCCTCGGGATCCGGCTGAGTATCGATTATTTGAGGCTGAAGATGACTTCAAATGGAAAAACTTTGAACCGCAAAATTGTAGATCTAGTCGCAGCCCCGAGCATAAGTCACTCCATCCGAGTTCATGCAGTTACAATTTTTAACGACTCGAAACCGAGATCCAATATGCAAAACCAGATCTAGATAGTATATCGATTATTTGACTATGAAGATGACTTCAATGGAAAAACTTGAACCTGAAGTTGTAGATCTCGTCGAAAGCTATAATTTCATATAAAGTTTATCTTCATCCGTTCAAACAAAAAATTACAAATTTTTGAAAAGAGATCGATTTGACCAGTGTACGCCACGGGCAGGAGGCGATACGGGCCCGCTAACCCGTGGGGCACGGTATCCCGCCGCCGCCCCACGCGCCTGCGATATTGCAAATTCATGACCATATATTTTTGCAAAATTGATGTGAAAAAATGTAAAAAGAAAAATTCCATGGGGGGCATACGCTGATTAGGTTTCGGGCCCGACAACGTGCTGGCTTGTACGGCAGATGGGCTGTCTTATTTTGGCCGCGGCGGGAGCCTGTCACGTGTCCTGGGATGAAATGAACTCCGTCCGGCCGGCGAGGAGGATTCGGCCTCGGCCTGCCCACCGACGAAAGCCATGCTCGCGCGCCGGCTCGCGTCCTTCGTTCGCCGCCGCCGCCGCGGCGAGGCTGCTCCTCGGCTGCGCCGGCGGCCTCCTCAGGCGGCGGCGGGGTCGAGGCGGGGAGGGGACACGCTAGGAAGCGGCTGCTGCAGCTCATCTACCCAGCGGAGCGCGGTGGTGGTGCTGCGGCGGTGGGCGGAGGAGGGCCGCACCGTGCAGAAGTACCAGCTCAACCGCGTCGTCCGGGAGCTCCGCGCACGCTGCCAAGCACGCCTCGAGGTACGCCGCGCGCGCCTCCCTCCTCCATCGCACCGTCTCTTCCGGCGCTCGCCTGGTGACTCTGGGCTCCCGCCCGCCACCTGCTCGACGTATTGCCGGCCCGATTCCCTGACCTGACACGGCTCGCCCCGCGCCGGAAAATGCAGATCATGGAATGGATGCGGACCCAGCCGGAGATGCGCCTGCTGCCGGGGACCACGCCGTGCACCTGGACCTCGTCGCCAAGGTCCGGGGCCTGCCCAGCGCCCAGAAGTTCTTCGAGGACATGCCCGAGCGCGCCAAGGCGCCGTCCACCTGCAACGCGCTGCTGCACGCGTACGTGCAGAACGGCGCGAGGGAGAAGGCCGAGGCCATGCTGGCGGAGATGGCCCGGGCAGGGTACTCACCTGCGCGCTGCCCTTCAACCATGATGTCGCTGTACATGGCGAGCGGGGAGCTGGAGCGGGTGCCGGAGATGATCAAGGAGCTCAAGGTACACTCTCCCGGACCTCGTCACCTACAACATTTGGCTGACTGCTCGAAGAAGAACAGCGTGAAGAGCGGAGAAGGTGTTTGATCTGATGAAGGATGACCGGGTTGTTCCTGATTGGATGACCTTCAGCTTGCTGGCAAGCATTTACATCAATGCCGGGCTTCATGTCAAAGGAGAGACGACTGGTTGAGATGGAGAAGAGAGCCTCCAAGAAGGAGCGAGCCGCCTACTCGTCGCTCCTCACCCAGTATGCTAATCTGTCAGATAGAGGTAACTTGGACAGGGTATGGAACAAAATGAAGCAAACCTTCAGGAAGTTTAGTGACTCGAATACAAGTGCATGCTCACATCGCTCACGAGGTTTGACGACATCACAGAAGCAATGAACATCTACAGGGAATGGGAATCTGCTTCAGGAACCCGTGATTCAGGATCCCAACACGATCCTTTCTTATTACATCAAGAATGGCATGATCGAAAAGGAGAGCTTTCTCAGTCACATTGTGGAGAAACGAGTAAAGCCCAGCTACAGCACCTGGGAGTTATTCGTGTGGGGTTATCTTGGCAACAACAGGACCGACAAGGTCCTCGAGTATCTGGAGAAGGCCTTGTCAAGCTTGGAGAAATGGGAGCCAAACCATAAGCTTGCCACGGCGATATTTTCTCAGGTCGAAAAGACAGGCGACATTGAAACTGCAGAAGCTCCTGGTCATGTTCCGGGATGCAGGGTACATCACTGAGATGTACAACAGTCAGGCCGAGCTGATGCCTCTGATAGTTGAGGAGCGGATAAGGTGGCGATGGATGAGGAGACCAGGAGATTGTTGAGGTTGACGAGCAAATACCCAATTGGTGAGGTCTCGACATTGATGTCTTAGGTGCGCTGCTAGTTGAAGGAATGTCTCGGGAGTTTATTTGCCCTGATGTTTTTGACACTTAAAAGTTTAAAGTACTATACATAGAGCAGGCATTTAGTTTTGAAGCAGAATACAAATGGGTGTGGTGATTCAGTGTTGCTCCGCTGCTGTGGATCATTCATGCCTTTCGAAGGTCTAAACCTAACATTACCACAAATCAACAATCAGACGTTGTAAAGCCTGTAACACTTATCTCTAGTTTGAGAATTCATCTGCCGAAGTGGAAACAATTTTAAATTTGCAACATCATAGCACCATGACTGGAGAAGTGTTGGCACCATGTTACAAAATACTTGCTCCAAGCTGGATCAGAGATAATATAAGCACCGATTAGAAAATAAGCTAAGCACCGATTCAGTTGGCAATCCAACCAATAGTTCTGCAATTTTCTGATAATATAATAATAGTAATAGTAACAGAGGTGTTGCACCTTTCACCATAAAAGTGCATGTCATTGATTGTAGTTGTAGATATTTTACAGAGCTGACCAAGGCCACCAAACATTAAACCTACAGTAGGAAGCCACTACAAACCAAACCAACTGTCTCTAATTAATATGTACGAAGCTTAAAATCACCCAAATAAGTAGTCAAAGTAGATAACACAAAAGCACAATGGGCACAGAAAAAACATCACCATATTATCCTCGCAGAGCCATACCTCATTAAACATAAGTAACGCCTTCCCAATTCGACCGTTAAAACCCAAAACCCTGAACTACATAATATAGTTGAACCAATTGTGGACAGCCCAATGCTCCAAACAACAAAGCAAGAGGGCGAGAGTTATAGGGAGAGGAGGGGAGGGAGAGGAAGAGAGAGTGAGAGATAGAGAGAGCAGGCATTTAGTTTTGAAGCAGAATACAAATGGGTGTGGTGATTCAGTGTTGCTCTGCTGCTGCGGATCATTCATGCCTTTCGAAGGTCCAAACCTTAAATTACCACAAATCAACAATCAAATGCTGTAAAGCCTGTAACACTCATCTCCAGTTTGAGAATTCATCTGCCGAAGTGGAAACAATTTTCAATTTGCAACATCATAGCACCAAGACTCAAGAAGTGTTGGCACAGGTTCTGACCAAGATGTTACAAAATATTTCAAGAGACAACATAAGCACCGATTAGAAATAAGCCAAGCACCGATTCAGTTGGCAATCCAACCAATAGTTCTGCCATTTTTTGATAATATAATAGTAACAGAGGTGTTGCACCTTTCACCATAAAAGCACATGCCGTCGATTGTAGTTGTAGATATTTTACAGAGCTGACCAAGGCCACCAAACAAACCTACAGTGGGAAGCCACTACAAACTAAACCAACCATCTCTAATCAATAACCTAACTGCAGCACAAACAAAGCATATGTATTCATACTGCAGAAATGGAACTCCGCGGACCGAATCTCATTTCTCCTGTAGGAAGGATGCATCTCAATCTTCAGTTCCATGTAAACTGCCATCACTGCATTGTTCACTTTGCCCAGATTTTCGATATAGCAACGACAAATGCCCTAAGGACAAGCCAGAAAAGGTTGTCATATTTCTTCTGCTGCGCTTTCAAAGTTTTCCTGCAGGCCATAAAATTCAATTCATAAGAAAAGCATCATGAGTGCTCAATTGGGGGAAAAGGAACTAAGTTCGCGGTATCACGAGCATGGTTTCATTCAAACCACCTATGCATAAATACGAAATTCAAGATTACTCCCTCCGTCCCAAAATAAAAGCACATCTCGTTTTTTGAGGAGTCACACATTTTCATGTTTGACTATGAATGTACGAAACATTATCAACATTTGTATCTGCAAATAAATTTACTAGAAAAGTATACTCAATGCTCAATCTAATGATAATTATTAGGGAACATATCAGGTGGAAACCAACCCCTCCGTGCAAACTATGGAAACTTCAATCTGAATCACATGATGTTGATCCAAGGGAAGACTTGTGGAAGGTGGGAGGGGTGATGTGCAAAACTCATGAAAGGTGGGAGGGATGATTTGCAAATGCACTTTTGCAAATCACCCCTCCCACCTCCCATGAGCCCTCCTTTGGATCAACATCGTGTGGATCAGATTGAAGTTTCCATAGTTTGCACGGAGGGTTGGTTTCCACTTGATACGTTCCCTAATTATTATACATTATATATAGTAGCATATTTTTGTATAAACTTTGGTGAAATTAAAAAAGTCCTCGGGATGTGAAAAGTGCACTTACTCCCTCCGTCTCATAAAAAATGCAATCGTAACTTTTGAAAAAAATCCCACAAAGAATGCAATTATAGAAAACAGATCTAATTATCTTTCTAATTAAGTGGTCGATCTGATTTGCATGGCAAAACTTATCTGACGGCAAACTAATGAGGGTATTAGAGTCTTTACATTCCACCACTAATCTGTCCTAGAAAAACTAGAATTGCACTCTTCATGGGACGGAGGGTATTCATAAAAACATAAAATACCTCCAATAATGCAAAACTAAGAGACATGATTGTTAGTGTATATATGTGTGAGTGGCCCATATGGCTGTGTAGCCCATAGAGACCCATGTATAGCTAACTCTATATACCCTTCTAGGGTTGGAAGAATACACAGAATTATTATTCCCTAACATGGTATCGACTAGGGTTTCTTCCTCCTCTCACCTCTTCCCATGCCTTTGGCGTCCTTCTGCCATGCATTTGCAGCCGCGCCTCCTACTCCTCCCCTCTCTCCCTCGCACTGCGGTGACCCTCTCACAGCGCGGCGGATTCCCCTCGATCAGCGGCCTTCCCTTGCCATGGGCGCCGTCTCCCGCGCCTACTCGCTGCCCGGCTAGCGCGATCGCGCCCAGTCGACCACTTGCGGCGGCTACCTGGCCCGGTTGGTTGTGAATCTTGTTACGCGCGCTGGTAGCGAAGCGCGGCCGGCTGTTGCGGTGTGGTCTTTGAGGCGGATGAGCTTCCGGCGTGGATGCCTTGAGGC